>JAXFYN010000131.1:107199-132416 GCA_036172215.1 Camellia granthamiana
TATCGGTGTTCGAGTGTTCGAGTGTTCGAACCCTAATGCGTTAGAAATGGTAAGTAAACACCGTATTTACATATCTGCCACTGTGCAGGAGAACACACATAAGTGTTCGAGTGTTCGAACCCTAATGCGTTAGAAATGGTAAGTAAACACCGTATTTACATATCTGCCACTGTGCAGGAGAACACGTATAAGTGTTCGAGTGTTCGAACCCTAATGCACGAGAAATTGTAAGTAAACACCGAATTTACATATCTGCCACCAAGCATGAGAATCCGTATAGGTGTTCGAGTGTTCGAACCCAGATGCATGGGAAATGGTAAGTAAATACCGTATTTACATATCTGCCACTGTGCAGAAGAATCTGCATAGGTGTTCGAGTGTTCGAACCCTAATGCGTTAGAAATGGTAAGTAAACACCGTATTTACGTATCAGCCACTGTGCAGGAGAATCCGTATAAGTGTTCGAGTGTTGGAACCCTAATGCATTAGAAATGGCACGTAAACACCGTGTTTACATATCTGCCACTGTGCAGGAGAATCCGTATAAGTGTTCGAGTGTTCGAACCCTAATGCATGAGAAATGGTAAGTAAACACCGTATTTCCATATCTGCCACTGTGCAGAAGAATCCGTAAAAGTGTTCGTGTGTTCTAACCCTAATGCATGAGAAATGGTAAGTAAACACCGTATTTACATATCTACCACTGTGCAGAAGAATCCGTATAAGTGTTCGTGTGTTCGAACCCCAATGCAGTAGAAATGGTAAGTAAACACCATATTTACAAATCTGCCACTGTGCAGGAGAATCCGTATAGGTGTTCCAGTGTTCGAACCCTAATGCATGAGAAATAGTAAGTAAACACCGTATTTACATATTTGCCACCATGCATGAGAATCCGTATAGATGTTCTAGTGTTCGAACCCTGATGCATGAGAAATGGTAAGTAAACACCGTATTTATATATCTGCCACCATGAAGGAGAATCCGTATAGGTGTTCGAGTGTTCGAACCCTAATGCATTAGAAATGGTAAGTAAACACCGTATTTACATATCTGCCACTGTGCACGAGAACACGTATAAACGTTCGGTTGTTCGAACCCTAATGCATGAGAAATTGTAAGTAACACCATATTTACATATCTGCCACCATGCATGAGAATCTGTATAGGTGTTCGATTGTTCAAACCCTAATGCATAAGTAAATACCGTATTTACATATCTGCCACTGTGCTGAAGAATCCGTAAAGGTGTTCGAGTGTTCGAACCCTAATGCATTAGAAATGGTAAGTAACACCGTATTTACGTATCAGCCACTGTGCAGGAGAATCCGTAAAAGTGTTCGAGTGTTTGAACCTAATGCATTAGAAATGGTAGGTAAACACCGTGTTTACATATCTGCCACTGTGCAGGAGAATCCGTATAGGTGTTCGTGTGTTCGAACCCTAATGCATGAGAAATGCTAAGTAAACACCGTATTTACATATCTGCCACTGTGCAGAATAATCCGTATAGGTGTTTGTGTGTTCGAATCCTAATGCATTAGAAATGGTAAGTAAACACCGTGTTTACATATCTGCCACTGTGCAGGAGAATCCGTATAGGTGTTCGAGTGTTCGAACCTAATACCTGAGAAATGGCAAGTAAGCACCGTATTTACATATCTACCATTGTGCAGAAGAATCCGTATAAGTGTTCGTGTGTTCGAACCCTAATGCATGAGAAATGGTAAGTAAACACCGTATTTACATATCTGCCACGGTGCAGAAGAATCCGTATAAGTGTTCGTGTGTTCGAACCCTAATGCATGAGAAATGGTAAGTAAACACCGTATTTACATATCTGCCACCGTGCAGAAGAAACCGTATCGGTGTTTGAGTGTTCGAACCCCTAATGCATGAGAAATCGTAAGTAAACACCGTATTTACATATCTGCCACTGTGCAGGAGAATCCGTATAGGTGTTCGAGTGGTCGAACCCTAATGCATTAGAAATGGTAAGTAAACACCGTATTAACATATCTGCCACTGTTCAGGAGAATCCGTATAGGTGTTCGTGTGTTCGAACCCTAACGCATTTGAAATGGTAAGCAGACACCGTATTTACATATCTGCCACTGTGCATGAGAATCCGTATAGGTGTTCGAGTGGTCGAACCCTAATGCATTAGAAATGGTAAGTAAACACCGTATTAACATATCTGCCACTGTTCAGGAGAATCCGTATAGGTGTTCGTGTGTTCGAACCCTAACGCATTTGAAATGGTAAGCAGACACCGTATTTACATATCTGCCGCTGTGCATGAGAATCCTTATAGGTGTTCGAGTGTCCGAACCCTAATGCATTAGAAATCGTAAGTAAACATCGTATTTACATTTCTGCCACTGTGCAGGAGAATTCGTATAGGTGTTCGAGTGTTCAAACCATAATCCATTTGAAATGGTAAGTAAACACCGTATTTATATATCTGTCACTTCTCAGGATAATCCGCATAGGTGTTCGAGTGTTCGAACCCTAATGCCTGAGAAATGGTAAATAAACACCGTACTTACATATCTGCCACAGTGCAGAAGAAGCCGTATAGGTGTTCGAGCGTTCGAACCCTAATGCATGAGAAATGATAAGTAAATACCGTATTTATATATCTGTCACCGTACAGGAGAATCCGTAGAGGTGCTCGAGTGTTCGAAGCCTAATGCATGAGAAATGATAAGTAAACACCGTTTTTACATATCTGCCACCATGCATGAGAATCCGTATAGGTGTTCGAGTGTTCGAACCGTAATACGTGAGAAATGGTAAGTAAACACCGTATTTACATATCTGCCACCATGCATGAGAATTCGTATAGGTGTTCAAGTGTTCGAACCCTAATGCATGAAAAATGGTAAGTAAACACCGTATTTACATATCTGCCACCATGCATGAAAATCCGTATAGGTGTTCGAGTGTTCGAACCCTAATGCATGAGAAATGGCAGGTAAACACCGTATTTACATATCTGCCACCATGCATGAGAATCCGTATAGGTGTTCGAGTGTTCGAACCGTAATGTATGAGGAATGGTAAGTAAACGCCGTATTTATATATCTGCCACCATGCAGGAGAATCCGTATTGGTGTTCGAGTGTTCGAACCCTAATGCATTAGAAATGGTAAGTAAACACCGTATTTACATATCTGCCATTGTGCAGGAGAATCCGTATCAGTGTTCGATTGTTCAAACCGTAATGCATGAGAAATGGTAAGCAAACACCGTATTTACATATCTGCCACCATGCATGAGAATCTGTATAGGTGTTCGATTGTTCGAATCCTAATGCATGGGAAATGATAAGTAAACACCGTATTTACATATCTGCCACTGTCCTGAAGAATCCGTATAGGTGTTCGAGTGGTCGAATCCTAATGCATTAGAAATGGTAAGTAAACACCGTATTTACATATCTGCCACTGTGCAGGAGAATCCGTATAGGTGTTCGTGTTTTCGAACCCTAAAGCATTTGAAATGGTAACTACACACCGCTTTTACATATCTGCCACTGTGCATGAGAATCCTCATAGGTGTTCGAGTGTTCGAACCCTAATGCATTAGAAATCGTAAGTAAGCATCGTATTTACATTTCTGCCACTATGCAGGAGAATTCGTATAGGTGTTCGAGTGTTCGAACCATAATCCATTTGAAATGGTAAGTAAACACCGTATTTATATATCTGCCACTGTGCAGGATAATCCGTATAGGTGTTCGAGTGTTCGAACCCTAATGCCTGAGAAATGGTAAGTAAACACCGTATTTACATATCTGCACCATGCATGAGAATCCGTATAGGTGTTCGAGTGTTCGAACCGTAATGTATGAGAAATGGTAATTAAACGCCGTATTTATATATCTGCCACCATGCAGGAGAATCCGTACAGGTGTTCGAGTGTTTGAACCCTAATGGATTAGAAATGGTAAGTAAACACCGTATTTACATATCTGCCATTGTGTAGGAGAATCCGTATAAGAGTTCGATTGTTCGAACCCTAATGCATGAGAAATGGTAAGCAAACACCGTATTTACATATCTGCCACCATGCATGAGAATCTGTATAGGTGTTCGATTGTTCGAACCCTAATGCATGGGAAATGATAAGTAAACACCGTATTTACATATCTGCCACTGTCCTGAAGAATCCGTATAGGTGTTCGAGTGGTCGAACCCTAACGCATGAGAAATGGTAAGTGTTTCGATTTCACATGCATTAGGGTTAGAACACTCGAACAACTGTACGGATTCTTCTGCATGGTGGCAGATATGTAAATACGGTGTTTACTTACTATTTCTCATGCATTAGGATTCGAACACTCGAACACCTATACGGATTCTCACGCATGTTTGCAGATATGTAAATACGGTGTTTACTTACCATTTCTCATGCATTAGGATTCGAACACTCAAACACCCATACGGATTCTTCTGCACAGTGGCAGATATGTAAATACGGTGTTCACTTACCATTTCACATGCATTAGGGTTTGAACATGGAATACCTGTACGGATTCTTCTGCACGGTTGTACACATGTAAATACGATGTTTACAAACTATTTCTCATGCATTAGGGTTCGAACACTCGAACACCTATACGGATTCTCATGCATGGTGGCAGATATTTAAATACGTTGTTTACTTGCCATTTCTCATGCATTAGGGTTCGAACACTCGAACACCTATACGGATTTTCCTGCACAGTGGCAGATATGTAAATACGGTGTTTACTTCTATTTCTCAAGCATTAGGGTTCGAACACTCGAACAGTATACGGATTCTCATGCATGGTGGCAGATATGTAAATACGGTGTTTACTTACCATTTCTTATGTATTAGGGTTCGAACACTAGAACACCGATACGGATTCTCCTGCACAGTGGCAGATATGTAAATACGGTGTTTACTTACCATTTCTCATGCATTAGGGTTCGAACACCCGAACACCTATACGGATTCTTCTGCACAGTGGCAGATATGTAAATACAGTGTTTACTTACCATTTCTCATGCATTAGGGTTCGAACACTCAAACAGCTATACGGATTCTCCTGCACAGTGGCAGATATGTAAATACGGTGTTTACTTACCATTTCTCATGCATTAGGGTTCGAATACTCGAACACCTATACGGATTCTTCTGCACAGTGGCAGATATGTAAATACGGTGTTTACTTACCATTTCTCATGCGTTAGGGTTCGAACACTCGAACACTTGTACGGATTCTTCTGCACAGTGGCTGATATGTAAATACGGTGTTTACTTACCATTTCTCATGCATTAGGATTCGAACACTAGAACACCTATACGGATTCTCCTGGACAGTGGCAGATATGTAAATACGGTGTTTACATACCATTTCTCATGCATTAGGGTTCGAACAGCCGAACACCTATACGGATTCTTCTGCACAGTGGCAGATATGTGAATACAGTGTTTACTTACCATTTCTCATGCATTAGTGTTCGAACACTCGGACACCAATACTGATTCTCCTGCACTGTGGCATATATGTAAATACGGTGTTCACTTACTATTTCTAATGCATTAGGGTTCGAACACTCAAACACTTATACGGATTCTCCTGCAGAGTGGCAGATATGTAAACACGGTGTTACTTACCATTTCTCAGGCATTTTGGTTCGAATACTCGAACAACTATACAGATTATTCTACATAGTGGCAGATATGTAAATACGGTGTTTACTTACGATTTCTCATGCATGAGGGTTCGAACACTCGAACACCTATACGGATTCTTCTACAAAGTGGCAAATATGTAAATACGGTGTTTACTTTCGATTTCACATGCATTAGGGTTAGAACACTCGAACACCTGTACGGATTCTTCTGCACGGTGGCAGATATGTAAATACGGTGTTTACTTACTATTTCTCAAGCATTAGCGTTCGAAAACTTGAACACGTATACGGATTCTCACGCATGTTTGCAGATATGTAAATACGGTGTTAACTTACCATTTCTCATGCGTTAGGGTTCGAACACTCGAACACCTACACGGACTCTCCTGCACAGTGGCAGATATGTAAATACGATGTTTACTTACCATTTCTAATGCATTATGGTTCGAACACTAGGACACCTATACGGATTATCCTGCATGGTGGCAGTTATATAAGTACGGTGTTTACTTACCATTTATCATGAATTAGGGTTCGAACACTCGAACAGCTATACGGATTCTCCTACACAGTGACAGATATGTAAATACGGTGTTTAGTTACCAATTCTCATGCATTAGGGTTCGACCACTCGAACACCTATACGGATTCTCCTGCACAGTGGCAGATATGTAAATACGCGGTTTGCTTACCAGTTCTAATGCATTAGGGTTCCAACAGTCGAACACCTATACGTATTCTCATGCACAGTGGCAGATATTGTAATACGGTGTTTACTTACCATTTCTAATGCATTCGGGTTCGAAACTCAAACACCTATATGGATTCTCCTGCACAGTGGTAGATATGTAAATACGGTGTTTACTTACCATTTCTAATGCATTAGGGTTCGGACACTCGTACATATATACGGATTCTCATGCACAGTGGAAGATATGTAAATACGGTGTTTACTTAACATTTGTAGTGCATTAGGGCTCGAAGACTCGAACACCTACACGGATTCTCCTACATAGTGGCAGATATGTAAACACGGTGTCTACTTACCATTTCTAATGCATTAGGGTTCGAACACTCGAACACCTATACGGATTCTCCTGCACAGTGGCAGATATGTAAATACGGTGTTTACTTACCATTTCTTATGCATTAGGGTTCGAACACTCGAACATCTATACGGATTCTCATGCATGGTGGCAGATATGTAATACGGTGTTTACTTACCATTTCTAATGCATTAGGGTTCGAACACTCGAACACCTATACAGATTCTCATGCATGGCGACAGATATTTAAATACGGTGTTTACTTTCCATTTCTCATGCATTAGGGGTCGAACACTCGAACACCTATACGGTGTTTACTTACCATTTCTAATGCATTAGGGTTCGATCATTCGAACACCTATACGGATTCTCCTGCACAGTGGCAGATATGTAAATACGGTGTTTACTTACCATTTCTCATGTGTTACGGTTCGAACACTCGAACACCTCTACGGATTCTTCTGCACAGTGGCAGATATGTAAATACGGTGTTTACTTACCATTTCTAATGCATTACGGTTCGAACACCCAAACACCTATATGGATTCTCCTGCACAATGGCAGATATGTAAATACGGTGTTTACTTACCATTTCTCATGCATTAGGGTTCGAACAATCGAACACCTATACGTTTTCTCATGCATGGCGGCAGATATTTAAATACGGTGTTTACTTTCCATTTCTCATCCATTAGGGTTCGAACGCTTGAACACCTATACGGATTCTGCGGCACAGTGGCAGATATGTAAATACGGTGTTTACTTACAATTTCTCATGCATGAGGGTTCGAACACTCGAACACCAATAAGGATTCTCATGCGTGGAGGCAGATATGTAAATACGGTGTTTGCTTACCATTTCTCATGCATTAGGGTTCGAACACTCGAACACGTATACGAATTCTGCTGCACAGTGACAGATATGTAAATACGGTGTTTAGTTACCATTTCTCATGCATTAGGGTTTGAAGACTCGAACAGCTATACGGATTCGTCTGCACAGTGGGACATATATAAATACGGTGTTTACTAACCATTTCTCATGAATTAGGGTTCGAACAATCGAACACCTATACAGATTCTAATGCATGGTGGCAGATATTTAAATACGGTGTTTACTTACCATTTCCCATACATTAGGGTTCAAACACTCGAACACTTATACGGATTCTCCTGCACAGTGGAAGATATGTTAATACGGTGTTTACTTACCATTTCTCATGCGTTAAGGTTCGAACACTCGAACACCTGTACAGATTCTTCTGCACAGTGGCAGATATGTAAATACGGTGTTTACTTACCATTTCTCTTACATTAGGGTTCGAACAATCGAACACCTATATGGATTCTCATACATGGTGGCAAATATTTAAATACGGGGTTTACTTTCCATTTCTCCTGCATTAGGGTTCGAACACTCGAACACTTGTACGGATTTTTCTGCACAGTGGCAGATATGTAAATACGGTGTTTACTTACCATTTCTTATGCATTAGGGTTCGAACACTAGAACACCTATACGGATTCTCCTGCACAGCGGCAGATATGTAAATACGGTGTTTACTTACCATTTCTCATGCATTAGGGTTCGAACACCCGAACAGCTATACGGATTCTTCTGCACAGTGGCTGATATATGAATACAGTGTTTACTTGCCATTTCTCATGCATTAGTGTTCGAACACTCGAACACCAATACTGATTCTCCTGCACAGTGGCATATATGTAAATACGGTGTTTATTTACTATTTCTAATGCATTAGGGTTCGAACACTCATACACTTATACGGATTCTCCTGCAGAGTGGCAGATATGTAAATACGGTGTTTACTTACCATTTCTCAGGCATTAGGGTTCGAATACTCGAACACCTATATGGATTCTTCTGCACAGTGGCAGATATGTAAATGCGGTGTTTACTTACCATTTCTCAAGCATGAGGGTTCGAACACTCGAACACCTATACGGATTCTCATGCATGGTGGCAAATATGTAAATACGGTGTTTACTTACCATTTCTAATGCATTAGGGTTCGAACAGTCTAACACCAATACGGATTCTTCTGCATAGCGGCAGATATGTAAATACGGTGTTTGCTGACCATTTCTCATGCGTTAGGGTTCGAACACTGGAACACCTATACGGATTCTTCTACAAAGTGGCAAATACGTAAATACGGTGTTTACTTTCGATTTCACATGCATTAGGGTTAGAACACTCGAACACCTGTACGGATTCTTCTGCACGGTGGCAGATATGTAAATACGGTGTTTACTTACTATTTCTCATGCATTAGGGTTCGAATACTCGAACACCTATACGGATTCTCACGCATGTTTGCAGATATGTAAATACGGTGTTTACTTACCATTTCTCATGCATTAGGATTCGAACACTCAAACACCCTTACGGATTCTTCTGCACAGTGGTAGTTATGTAAATACGGTGTTCACTTACCATTTCGCATGCATTAGGGTTAGAACACGCGAACACTTGTACGGATTCTTCTGCACGGTTGTAGACATGTAAATACGGTGTTTACAAACTATTTCTCATGCATTACGGTTCGAACACTCGAACACCTATACGGATTCTCATGCATGGTGGCAGATATTTAAATACGGTGTTTACTTGCCATTTCTCATGCATTAGGGTTTGAACACTCGAACACCTATACGGATTTTCTTGCAGAGTGACAGATATGTAAATACGGTGTTTACTTACTATTTCTCATGCATTAGGGTTTGAACACTCGAACACCAATACGGATTCTCATGCATGGTGGAAGATATGTAAATACGGTGTTTACTTACCATTTCTTATGTATTAGGGTTCGAACACTAGAACACCCATATGGATTCTCCTGCACAGTGGCATATATGTAAATACGGTGTTTACTAACCATTTCTCATGCATTAGGGTTCGAACAATCGAACACCTATACAGATTCTAATGCATGGTGGCAGATATTAAAATACGGTGTTTACTTACCATTTCCCATACATTAGGGTTCAAACACTCGAACACCTATACGGATTCTCCTGCACAGTGGAAGATATGTTAATTCGGTGTTTACTTACCATTTCTCATGCGTTAAGGTTCGAACACTCGAACACCTGTACAGATTCTTCTGCACAGTGGCAGATATGTAAATACGGTGTTTACTTACCATTTCTCTTGCATTAGGGTTCGAACAATCGAACACCTACACGGATTCTCATACATGGCGGCAGATATTTAAATACGGGGTTTACTTTCCATTTCTCCTGCATTAGGGTTCGAACACTCGAACACTTGTACGGATTTTTCTGCACAGTGGCAGATATGTAAATACGGTGTTTACTTACCATTTCTCATGCATTAGGGTTCGAACACTAGAACACCTATACGGATTCTCCTGCACAGTGGCAGATATGTAAATACGGTGTTTACTTACCATTTCTCATGCATTAGGGTTCGAACACCCGAACAGCTATACGGATTCTTCTGCACAGTGGCTAATATATGAATACAGTGTTTACTTACCATTTCTCATGCATTGGTGTTCGAACACTCGAACACCAATACTGATTCTCCTGCATAGTGGCATATATGTAAATACGGTGTTCATTTACTATTTCTAATGCATTAGGGTTCGAAGACTCATACACTTATACGAATTCTCCTGCAGAGTGGCAGATATGTAAATACGGTGTTTACTTACCATTTCTCAGGCATTAGGGTTCGAATACTCGAACACCTATACGGATTCTTCTGCACAGTGGCAGATATGTAAATGCGGTGTTTACTTACCATTTCTCATGCATGAGGGTTCGAACACTCGAACACCTATACGGATTCTCATGCATAGTGGCAAATATGTAAATACGGTGTTTACTTACCATTTCTAATGCATTAGGGTTCGAACAGTCTAACACCAATACGGATTCTTCTGCATAGCGGCAGATATGTAAATACGGTGTTTGCTGACCATTTCTCATGCGTTAGGGTTCGAACACTGGAACACCTTTACGGATTCTTCTACAAAGTGGCAAATATGTAAATACGGTGTTTACTTTCGATTTCACATGCATTAGGGTTAGAACACTCGAACACCTGTACGGATTCTTCTGCACGGTGGCAGATATGGCAATACGGTGTTTACTAACTATTTCTCATACATTAGGGTTCGAATACTCGAACACCTATACGGATTCTCACGCATGTTTGCAGATATGTAAATACGGTCTTTACTTACCATTTCTCATGCAATAGGATTCGAACACTCGAACACCCTTACGGATTCTTCTGCACAGTGGCAGTTATGTAAATACGGTGTTCACTTACCATTTCGCATGCATTAGGGTTAGAACACGCGAACACCTGTACGGATTCTTCTGCACGGTTGTAGACATGTAAATACGGTGTTTACAAACTATTTCTCATGCATTACGGTTCGAACACTCGAACACCTATACGGATTCTCATGCATAGTGGCAGATATTTAAATACGGTGTTTACTTGCCATTTCTCATCCATTATGGTTTGAACACTCGAACACCTATACGGATTTTCCTGCACAGTGACAGATATGTAAATACGGTGTTTACTTACAATTTCTCATTCATTAGGGTTTGAACACTCGAACACCAATACGGATTCTCATGCATGGTGGAAGATATGTAAATACGGTGTTTACTTACCATTTCTTATGTATTAGGGTTCGAACACTAGAACACCCATACGGATTCTCCTGCACAGTGGCATATATGTAAATACGGTGTTTACTTACCATTTCTCATGCATTAGGGTTCGAACACTCGAACACCTATACGGATTATCCTGCATGGTGGAAGATATGTAAATACGGTGTTTACTTACCATTTCTCATGCATTAGGGTTCGAACACTCGAACACCTATACGGATTCTCATGCATGGTGTCAGATATATAAATACGGTGTTTAGTTACCATTTCTAATGCGTTAGGGTTCGAACACTCGAAGACCTACACGGCCTTTCCTGCACAGTGGCAGATTTGTAAATACGGTGTTTACTTACCATTTCTAATGCATTAGGGTTCGAACACTCGAACACCTATACGGATTATCCTGCATGGTGGCAGATATGTAAATACGGTGTTTACATACCAATTCTCATGCATTAGGGTTCGACCACTCGAACACCTATACGGATTCTCCTGCACAGTGGCAGATATGTAAATACGCTTTTTACTTACCAGTTCTAATGTATTAGGGTTCGAACACTCGAACACCTATACGTATTCTCATGCACAGTGGCAGATATGTAAATACGGTGTTTACTTACCATTTCTAATGCATTAGGGTTCGAACACTCAAACACCTATACGGATTCTCCTGCACCGTGGCAGATATGTAAATACGGTGTTTACTTACCATTTCTAATGCATTAGGGTTCGAACACTCGAACACCCATACGGATTTTCCTGCACAATGGCAGATATGTAAATACGGTATTTATTTACCATTTCTAATGCATTAGGGTTCGACCACTCGTACATATATACGGATTCTCATGCACAGTGGCAGATATGTGAATACAGTGTTTACTTAACATTTGCAGTGCGTTAGGGCTCGAAGACACGAACACCTATACGGATTCTCATCCATGGTGACAGATATTTAAATACGGTGTTTACTTTCCATTTCTCATGCATTAGGGTTCGAACACTCGAACACCTATACGGATTCTCATGCATGGTGTCAGATATGTAAATACGGTGTTTAGTTACCATTTCTAATGCGTTAGGGTTCGAACACTCGAACACCTACACGGCCTCTCCTGCACAGTGGCAGATTTGTAAATACGGTGTTTACTTACCATTTCTAATGCATTAGGGTTCGAACACTCGAACACCTATACGGATTATCCTGCATGGTGGCAGATATGTAAATACGGTGTTTACATACCAATTCTCATGCATTAGGGTTCGACCACTCGAACACCTATACGGATTCTCCTGCACAGTGGCAGATATGTAAATACGCTGTTTACTTACTAGTTCTAATGTATTAGGGTTCGAACACTCGAACACCTATACGTATTCTCATGCACAGTGGCAGATATGTAAATACGGTGTTTACTTACCATTTCTAATGCATTAGGGTTCGAACACTCAAACACCTATACGGATTCTCCTGCACCGTGGCAGATATGTAAATACGGTGTTTACTTACCATTTCTAATGCATTAGGGTTCGAACACTCGAACACCCATACGGATTTTCCTGCACAATGGCAGATATGTAAATACGGTATTTATTTACCATTTCTAATGCATTAGGGTTCGACCACTCGTACATATATACGGATTCTCATGCACAGTGGCAGATATGTGAATACAGTGTTTACTTAACATTTGCAGTGCATTAGGGCTCGAAGACTCGAACACCTATACGGATTCTCATCCATGGTGACAGATATTTAAATACGGTGTTTACTTTCCATTTCTCATGCATTAGGGTTCGAACACTCGAACCCCTATACGGATTCTTTTGCACAGTGGCAGATATGTAAATACGGTGTTTACTGACCATTTCTAATGCATTAGGGTTCGAACACTCGAACACCTATAGGGATTCTCATGTGTGGAGGCAGATACGTAAATACGGTGTTTGTTTACCATTTCTCATGCATTAGGGTTCGAACACTCGAACACGTATACGGATTCTACTGGACAGTGACAGATATGTAAATACGGTGTTTAGTTACCATTTCTCATGCATTAGGGTTTGAAGACTCGAACTGCTATACGGATTCTTCTGCACAGTGGGAGATATGTAAATACGGTGTTTACTAACCATTTCTCATGCATTAGGGTTCGAACAATCGAACACCTATACGGATTCTCGTACACAGTGGCAGATATGTAAATACGGTGTTTACTTACCATTTCCCATACATTAGGGTTCGAACACTCGAACACCTATACGGATTCTCCCGCACAGTGGCAGATACGTTAACACGGTGTTTACTTACCATTTCTAATGCATTAGGGTTCGAACACTCGAACACCTATACGGATTCTCATGCATGGTGACAGATATTTAAATACGGTGTTTACTTTCCATTTCTCATGCATTAGGGTTCGAACACTCGAACCCCTATACGGATTCTCCAGCACAGTGGCAGATATGTAAATACGGTGTTTACTTACCATTTCTAATGCATTAGGGTTCGAACACTCGAACACCTATAGGGATTCTCATGTGTGGAGGCAGATACGTAAATACGGTGTTTGTTTACCATTTCTCATGCATTAGGGTTCGAACACTCGAACACGTATACGGATTCTACTGGACAGTGACAGATATGTAAATACGGTGTTTAGTTACCATTTCTCATGCATTAGGGTTTGAAGACTCGAACAGCTATACCGATTATTCTGCACAGTGGGAGATATGTAAATACGGTGTTTACTAACCATTTCTCATGCGTTAGGGTTCGAACAGTCAAACACCTATACGGATTCTCATGCATGGTGGCAGATATTTAAATACGGTGTTTACTTTCCATTTCTCATCCATTAGGGTTCGAACACTCGAACACCTATACGGATTCTTCTGCACTGTGGCAGATATGTAAATACGGTGTTTACTTACGATTTCTCATGCATGAGGGTTCGGACACTCGAACCCCAATAAGGATTCTCATGCGTGGAGGCAGATATGTAAATACGGTGTTTGCTTACCATTTCTCATGCATTAGGGTTCGAACACTCGAACACGTATACGGATTCTGCTGCACAGTGACAGATATGTAAATACGGTGTTTAATTACCATTTCTCCTGCATTAGGGTTTGAAGACTCGAACAGCTATACGGATTCTTCTGCACAGTGGGAGATATGCAAATACGGTGTTTACTAACCATTTCTCATGCATTAGGGTTCGAACAATCGAACACCTATACGGATTCTCGTACACAGTGGCAGATATGTAAATACGGTGTTTACTTACCATTTCCCATACATTAGGGTTCGAACACTCGAACACCTATACGGATTCCCCCGCACAGTGGCAGATACGTTAACACGGTGTTTACTTACCATTTCTAATGCATTAGGGTTCGAACACTCGAACACCTATACGGATTCTCATGCATGGTGACAGATATTTAAATACGGTGTTTACTTTCCATTTCTCATGCATTAGGGTTCGAACACTCGAACCCCTATACGGATTCTCCAGCACAGTGGCAGATATGTAAATACGGTGTTTACTTACCATTTCTAATGCATTAGGGTTCGAACACTCGAACACCTATAGGGATTCTCATGTGTGGAGGCAGATACGTAAATACGGTGTTTGTTTACCATTTCTCATGCATTAGGGTTCGAACACTCGAACACGTATACGGATTCTACTGGACAGTGACAGATATGTAAATACGGTGTTTAGTTACCATTTCTCATGCATTAGGGTTTGAAGACTCGAACAGCTATACCGATTATTCTGCACAGTGGGAGATATGTAAATACGGTGTTTACTAACCATTTCTCATGCGTTAGGGTTCGAACAGTCAAACGCCTATACGGATTCTCATGCATGGTGGTAGATATTTAAATACGGTGTTTACTTTCCATTTCTCATCCATTAGGGTTCGAACACTCGAACACCTATACGGATTCTTCTGCACTGTGGCAGATATGTAAATACGGTGTTTACTTACGATTTCTCATGCATGAGGGTTCGGACACTCGAACCCCAATAAGGATTCTCATGCGTGGAGGCAGATATGTAAATACGGTGTTTGCTTACCATTTCTCATGCATTAGGGTTCGAACACTCGAACACGTATACGGATTCTGCTGCATAGTGACAGATATGTAAATACGGTGTTTAATTACCATTTCTCCTGCATTAGGGTTTGAAGACTCGAACAGCTATACGGATTCTTCTGCACAGTGGGAGATATGCAAATACGGTGTTTACTAACCATTTCTCATGCATTAGGGTTCGAACAATCGAACACCTATACGGAATCTAATGCATGGTGGCAGATATTTAAATATGGTGTTTACTTACCATTTCCCATACATTAGGGTTCAAACACTCGAACACCTATATGGATTCTCCTGCACAGTGGCAGATATGTTAATGCGGTGTTTACTTACCATTTCTCATGCGTTAGAGTTCGAACACTCGAACACCTGTACGGATTCTTCTGCACAGTGGCAGATATGTAAATACGGTGTTTACTTACCATTTCTCATGCATTAGGGTTCGAACAATCGAACACCTATACGGATGGTCATGCATGGCGGCAGATATTTAAATACGATGTTTACTTTCCATTTCTCATGCATTAGGGTTCGAACACCCGAACACCTATGCGGATTCTTCTTCACAGTGGCAGATATGTAAACACGGTGTTTACTTACGATTTCTCATGCATTAGGGTTCGAACACTAGAACACCTATACTGATTCTCGTGCGTGAAGGCAGATATGTAAGTAGGGTGTCTCCTTACCATTTCACATGCAGGAGAATCCGTATAGGTGTTCTAGTGTTCGAACCCTAATGCATGAGAAATGGTAACTAAACACCGTACTTACATATCTGCCACCATGAATGAGAATCCGTATAGATGTTCGAGAGTTCGAACCCTATTGCATGAGAAATGGTAAGCAAACACCATATTTATATATCTGCCACCATGCAGGAGAGTCCGTATCGGTGTTCGAGTATTCGAACCCTAATGCATGAAAAATGGTAAGTAAACACCGTATTTACATATCTGTCACTCTGCAGGAGAATCCGTATAGCTGTTTGAGTGTTCGAACCCTAATGCATGAGAAATGGTAAGCAAACACTGTATTTACATATCTGCCACTGTGCAGAAGAATCCGTATAGGTGTTTGGGTGTTCGAGCCCTAATGCATGAGAAATGGTAAGTAACACCGTATTTACATATCTGCCACTGTGCAGGAGAATCCGTATAGCTGTTCGGGTGTTCGATCCCTAATACATAAGAAATGGTAAGTAAACACCGTATTTACATATCTGCCACTGTGCAGGAGAATCCGTGTAGGTGTTCGGGTGTTCGATCCCTAATACATAAGAAATGGTAAGTAAACACCGTATTTACATATCTGCCACTGTGCAGGAGAATCCGTATAGGTGTTCGAGTGTTCGAACCCTAACGCGTGCAAAATGATGAGTAAACACCGTATTTACATATCTACCACTGTGCAGTCGAATCCGTAAAGGTGGTCGAGTGTTCGAACCCTAATGCAATAGAAATGGTAAGTAAACACCGTATTTATATATCTGCCACTGTGCAGCAGAATCCGTATAGGTGTTCGAGTGTTCGAATCCCTATGCATGACAAATGGTAAGTAAACACCATATTTACATATCTGCAAACATGCGTGAGAATCCGTATAGGTGTTCGAGTGTTCGAACCCTAATGCATCAGAAATAGTAAGTAAACACCGTATTTACATATCTACCGCCGTGCAGAAGAACCCGTACAGGTGTTCGAGTGTTCTAACCCTAATGCATGTGAAATCGAAAGTAAACGCCGTATTTACATATTTGCCACTTTGTAGAAGAATCCGTATAGGTGTTCGAGTGTTCGAACCCTAATGCATGAGAAATGGTCAGCAAACACCGTATTTACATATCTGCCGCTATGCAGAAGAATCTGTATTGGTGTTAGACTGTTTGAACCCTAATGCATTAGAAATGGTAAGTAAACCCCGTATTTACATATTTGCCACCATGCATGAGAATCCATATAGGTGTTCGATTGTTCGAACCCTCATGCATGAGAAGGGGTAAGTAAACACCGTATTTACATATCTGCCACTGTGCAGAAGAATCCGCACAGGTGTTCGAGTATTCGAACCCCAATGCATGAGAAATGGTAAGTAAACACCGTATTTAAATATCTGCCACTCTGTAGGAGAATCCGTATCGGTGTTTGAGTGTTCGAACCCTAATGCATTACAAATAGTAAGTAAACACCGTATTTACATATATGCCACTGTGCAGGAGAATCAGTATTGGTGTTCGAGTATTTGAACCCTAAAGCATGAGAAATGGTAAGTAAACACCGTATTTACGTATCGGCCACTGTGCAGGAGAATCCGTATAGGTGTTCGAGTGTTCGAACCCCAATGCATTGGAAATGGTAAGTAAACACCGTATTTACGTATCGGCCACTGTGCAGGAGAATCCGTATAGGTGTTCGAGTGTTCGAACCCTAATGCATTAGAAATAGTAAGTAAACACCGTATTTACATATATGCCACTGTGCAAGAGAATCAGTATTGGTGTTCGAGTGTTCGAACACTAATGCATGAGAAATGCTAAGTAAACAATGTATTCACATATCTGTCACTGTGCAGAAGAAACCGTATAGCTGTTCGGGTGTTCGAACCCTAATGCATGAGAAATGGTATGTAAATTTCGTATTTACATATCTGCCAATGTGCAGGAGAATCCGTATAGGTGTTCTAGTGTTCGAACCCTAATGCATGAGAAACGGTAAGTAAACACCGTATTTACATATCTGCCACTGTGCAGGAGAATCCGTTTAGGTGTTCGAGTGTTCGAACCCCAATGCATTAGAAAAGGTAAGTAAACACCGTATTTACATATCTGCCACTGTGTTGGAGAATCCGTATACGTGTTCGAGTGTTCGAACCCGAATGCACGAGAAATGGAAAGTAAACACCGTATTTACATATCTGTCACTCTTCAGAAGAATCCGTATAGGTGTTCGAGTGTTAGAACCCTAATGCAATAGAAATGCTAAGTAAACACCGTATTTGCATATCTGCCACTGTGCAGGAGAATCCGTATAGGTGTTCGAGTGTTCGAACCCTAATGCATGCAAAATGATGAGTAAACACCGTATTTACATATCTACCACTGTGCAGTCGAATCCGTAAAGGTGGTCGAGTGTTCGAACCCTAATGCAATAGAAATGGTAAGTAAACACCGTATTTATATATCTGCCACTGTGCAGCAGAATCCGTATAGGTGTTCGAGTGTTCGAATCCTAATGCATGACAAATGGTAAGTAAACACCGTATTTACATATCTGCAAACATGCGTGAGAGTCCGTATAGGTGTTCGAGTGTTCGAACCCTAATGCATGAGAAATAGTAAGTAAACACCGTATTTACATATCTGCCGCCGTGCAGAAGAACCCGTACAGGTGTTCGAGTTTTCTAAACCTAATGCATGTGAAATCGAAAGTAAACGCCGTATTTACATATTTGCCACTTTGTAGAAGAATCCGTATAGGTGTTCGAGTGTTCGAACCCTAACGCATGAGAAATGGTCCGCAAACACCATATTTACATATCTGCCGCTATGCAGAAGAATCCGTTTTGGTGTTAGACTGTTCGATCCCTAATGCATTAGAAATGGTAAGTAAACCCCGTATTTACATATTTGCCACCATGCATGAGAATCCATATAGGTGTTCGATTGTTCGAACCCTCATGCATGAGAAGGGGTAAGTAAACACCGAATTTACATATCTGCCACTGTGCAGAAGAATCCGTACAGGTGTTCGAGTATTCGAACCCCAATGCATGAGAAATGGTAAGTAAACACCGTATTTAAATATCTGCCACTCTGTAGGAGAATCCGTATCGGTGTTTGAGTGTTCGAACCCTAATGCATTAGAAATAGTAAGTAAACACCGTATTTACATATATGCCACTGTGCAGGAGAATCAGTATTGGTGTTCGAGTGTTCGAACACTAATGCATGAGAAATGCTAAGTAAACATTGTATTCACATATCCGTCACTGTGCAGAAGAATCCGTATAGCTGTTCGGGTGTTCGAACCCTAATGCATGAGACATGGTATGTAAATTCCGTATTTACATATCTGCCACTGTTCAGGAGAATCCGTATAGGTGTTCTAGTGTTCGAACCCTAATGCATGAGAAATGGTAAGTAAACACCGTATTTACATATCTGCCACTGTGCAGAAGAATCCGTACAAGTGTTCGAGTGTTTGAACCCTAAAGCATGAGAAATGGTAAGTAAACACCGTATTTACGTATCGGCCACTGTGCAGTAGATTCCGTATAGGTGTTCGAGTGTTCGAACCCCAATGCATTGGAAATGGTAAGTAAACACCGTATTTACATATCTGCCACTATGCTGGAGAATCCGTATAGGTGTTCGAGTGTTCGAACCCGAATGCACGAGAAATGGAAAGTAAACACCGTATTCACATATCTGCCACTCTTCAGAGAAATCCGTATAGGTGTTCGGGTGTTCGAACCCTAATGCATGAGAAATGGTAAGTAAACACCGTATTTACATATCTGCCACTATGCGGGGGAATCCGTATAGGTGTTCTAGTTTTCGAACCCTAATACATAAGAAATGGTAAGTAAAAACCGTATTTACATCTCTGCCACCATGCATGAGAATCCGTATAGGTGTTCGAGTGTTCGGACCCTAATGCATGAGAAATAGTAAGTAAACACCGTATTTACATATCTGCCACTGTGCAGGAAAATCCGTATAGGTGTTCGAGTGTTCGAACCCTAATGCATGAGAAATGGCAAGTAAACACGGTATTTAAATATCTGCCACCATGCATGAGAATCCTTATAGGTGTTCGAGTGTTCGAACCCTAATGCATGAGAAATAGTTTGTAAACACCGTATTTACATGTCTACAACCGTGCAGAAGAATCCGTACAGGTGTTCGCGTGTTCAAACCCTAATGCATGCGAAATGGTAAGTCAACACCGTATTTACGTATCTGCCACTGTGCAGAAGAATCCGTATGGGTGTTCGAGTGTTCGAATCCTAATGCATGACAAATGGTAAGTAAACACCGTATTTACATATCTGCAAACATGCGTGAGAGTCCGTATAGGTGTTCGAGTGTTCAAACCCTAATGCATGAGAAATAGTAAGTAAACACCGTATTTACATATCTGCCACCGTGCAGAAGAATCTGTACAGGTGTTCGAGTGTTCTAACCCTAATGCATGTGAAATCGAAAGTAAACACCGTATTTACATATTTGCCACTTTGTAGAAGAATCCGTATAGGTGTTCGAGTGTTCGAACCCTAACGCATGAGAAATGGTCAGCAAACACCGTATTTATATATCAGCCGCTACGCAGAAGAATCTGTATTGGTGTTAGAATGTTCGAACTCTAATGCATTAGAAATGGTAAGAAAACACCGTATTTACATATTTGCCACCATGCATGAGAATCCGTATAGGTGTTCGAGTGTTCGAACCCTCATGCATGAGAAATGGTAAGTAAACACCGTATTTACATATCTGCCACTGTGCAGAAGAACCCGTATAGGTGTTCGAGTATTCGAACCCTAATGCCTGAGAAATGGTAAGTAAACACCGTATTTACATATCTTCCACTCTGCAGGAGAATCCGTGTAAGTGTTTGAGTGTTTGAACCCTAATGCATTACAAATAGTAAGTAAACACCGTATTTACATATATGCCACTGTGTTCGAACACTAATGCGTGAGAAATGGTAGGTAAACACTGTATTTACATATCCGCCACTGTGCAGAAGAATCCGTATAGCTGTTTGGGTGTTCGAACCCTAATGCATGAGAAATGGTATGTAAATTCCGTATTTACATATCTGCCACTGTGCAGGAGAATCCGTATAGGTGTTCAAGTGTTCGAACCCTAATGCATGAGAAATGGTAAGTAAACACCGTATTTACATATCTGCCACTGTGCAGAAGAATCCGTACAAGTGTTCGAGTGTTCGAACCCTAACGCATGAGAAATGGTAAGTAAACACCATATTTACATATCTGCCACTGTGCAGGAGAATCCGTATAGATGTTCGAGTATTCGAACCCTAATGCATGAGAAATGGTAAGTAAACACCGTATTTACATATCTGCCACTCTGCAGGAGAATCCGTATAGCTGTTTGAGTGTTCGAACCCTAATGCATGAGAAATGGAAAGTAAACACTGTATTTACATATCTACCACTGTGCAGAAGAATCCGTATAGGTGTTCGGGTGTTCGAACCCTAATGCATGAGAAATGGTAAGTAACACCGTATTTACATATCTGCCACTGTGCAGGAGAATCCGTATAGGTGTTCGAGTGTTCGAACCCTAATGCGTAAGAAATGGTAAGTAAACACCGTATTTACATATCTGCCACCATGCATGAGAATCCGAACAGGTGTTCGAGTGTTCGAACCCTAATGCATGAGAAATAGTAAGTAAACTGCGTATTTAGATATCTGCCACTGTGCAGGAAAATCTGTATAGGTGTTCGAACCCTAATGCATGAGAAATGGCAAGCAAACACCGTATTTAAATATCTGCCACCATCCATGAGAATCCGTATAGGTGTTCGAGTGTTCGAACCCTAATGCATGAGAAATAGTTTGTAAACACCGTATTTACATGTCTACAACCGTGCAGAAGAATGCGTACAGGTGTTCGCGTGTTCTAACCCTAATGCATGCGAAATGGTAAGTGAACACCGTATTTACATATCTGCCACTGTGCAGAAGAATCCGTATGGATGTTTGAGTGTTCGAATCCTAATGCATGACAAATGGTAAGTAAACACCGTATTTACATATCTGCAAACATGCGTGAGAATTCGTATAGGTGTTCGAGTGTTCGAACCCTAAAGCATGAGAAATAGTAAGTAAACACAGTATTTACATATCTGCCATCGTGCAGAAGAATCCGTACAGGTGTTCGAGTGTTCTAGCCCTAATGCATGTGAAATCGAAACTAAACACCGTATTTACATATTTGCCACTTTGTAGAAGAATCTGTATAGGTGTTCGAGTGTTCGAACCCTAACGCATGAGAAATGGTCAGCAAACACCGTATTTACAAATCTGCCGCTATGCAGAAGAATCCGTATTGGTGTTAGACAGTTCGAACCCTAACGCATTAGAAATGGTAAGTAAACACCGTATTTACATATTTGCCACCACGCATGAGAATCCGTATAGGTGTTCGAGTGTTCGAACCCTAATGCATGAGAAATGGTAAGTAAACACCGTATTTACATATCTGCCACTGTGCAGAAGAATCCGTACAGGTGTTCGAGTGTTCGAACCCCAACGAATGAGAAATGGTAAGTAAACACTGTAATTAAATATCTGCCACTGTGTAGGAGAATCCGTATAAGTGTTTGAGTGTTCGAACCCTAATGCATTAGAAATAGTAAGTAAACACCGTATTTACATATATGCCACTGTGCAGGAGAATCAGTATTGGTGTTCGAGTGTTCGAACACTAATGCATGAGAAATGGTAAGTAACACTGTATTCACATATCTGTCACTGTGCAGAAGGATCCGTATAGCTGTTCGGGTGTTCGAACCCAAATGCATGTGAAATGGTAAGTAACCACCGTATTTACATACCTGCCACTGTGCAGGAGAATCCGTATAGGTGTTCGAGTGTTCGAACCCCAATGCACTAGAAATGGTACGTAAACACCGTATTTACATACCTGCCACTGTGTAGGAGAATCCGTATAGGTGTTCGAGTGTTCGAACCCTAATGCAATAGAAATGCTAAGTAAACACCGTATTTAAATATCTGCCACTGTGCAGGAGAATCCGTATAGGTGTTCGAGTGTTCGAACCCTAAAGCATTAGAAATGGTAAGTAAACACAGTATTTACATATCTGGCACTGTGCAGGAGAATCCGTAAAGGTGTTCGAGTGTTCGAACCCTAATGCATGCAAAATGATAAGTAAACGTCGTATTTACATATCTACCACTGTGCAGTAGAATCCGTAAAGGTGGTTGAGTGTTCGAACCCTAATGCAATAGAAATGGTAAGTAAACACCGTATTTACATATCTGCCACTGTGCAGCAGAATCCGTATAGGTGTTCGAGTGTTCTAAACCTAATGCCTGAGAAATAGTAAGTAAACACCGTACTTACATATCTGCCACCGTGCGTGAGAATCCGTATATGTGTTCGAGTGTTCGAACCCTCATACATGACAAATGGTAAGTAAACACCGTATTTGTATATCTGCCACCATACTGGAGAATCCGTATAGGTGTTCGAGTGTTTGAACCCTAATGCATGAGAAATGGTAAGTAAAACACCGTATTTGCATATCTGCCACCATGAATGAGAATCCGTATAGGTGTTTGAGTGTTCGAACCCCAATGCATGAGAAATGGTTGGTAAACACCGTATTTACATATCTGCCACCATGCAACAGAATCCGTATAGGTATTCGAGTGTTCGAACCCTAATGCATGAGAAATGGTTAGTAAACACCGTATTAACATATCTGTCACCATGCATGAGAATCCGAATAGGTGTTCGAGTGTTCGAACCCCAATGCATGAGAAATGGTAAGTAAACACCATATTTACATATCTGCCACCATGTGTGAGAATCCGTATAGGTGTTCGAGTGTTCGAACCCTAATGCATGAGAAATGGTAAGTAAACACCGTATTTATATATCTGCCACCATACAGGAGAATGCGTATAGGTGTTCGAGTGTTCGAACCCCAATGCATGAGAAATGGTAAGTAAACACCGTATTTACGTATCTGCCACCATGCATGAGAATCCGTATAGGTGTTTGAGTGTTTGAACCCCAATGCATGAGAAATGGTAAGTAAACACTGTATTTACATATCTGCCACCATGCATGAGAATCCGTATTAGTATTCGAGTGTTCGAACCCTGATGCATGAGAAATCGTAAGTAAACACAGTATTTACATATATGCCACCATGGATGAGAATCCGTATAGGTGTTCTAGTGTTCAAACCCTAATGCATGAGAAATGGTAAGTAAACACCATATTTATATATCTGCCACCATGCAGGAGAATCCGTATAGGTGTTTGAGTGTTCGAACCCTAATGCATTAGAAATGGTAAGTAAACACCGTATTTACATATCTGCCACTGTGCAGGAGAACACGTATAAGTGTTCGAGTGTTCGAACCCTAATGTATGAGAAATTGTAAGTAAACACCGTATTTACATATCTGCCACCATGCATGAGAATCCGTATAGGTGTTCTAGTGTTCGAACCCTAATGCATGAGAAATGGTAAGTAAAAACCGTATCTATATATCTGCAACCATACAGGGGAATCCGTATAGGTGTTCGAGTGTTCAAACCCTAATGCATGAGAAATTGTAAG
This sequence comes from Camellia granthamiana, assembly GCA_036172215.1. Taxonomy (NCBI): domain Eukaryota; kingdom Viridiplantae; phylum Streptophyta; class Magnoliopsida; order Ericales; family Theaceae; genus Camellia; species Camellia granthamiana. The sequence continues at coordinate 132,068 of JAXFYN010000131.1, forward strand.
TGAACACCGTATTTACATATCTGCCACCATGCATGAGAATCCGTATAGGTGTTTGAGTGTTCGAACCCTAATGCATGAGAAATGGTAAGTAAACACCGTATTTACATATCTGCCACCATGCATGAGAATCCGAATAGGTGTTCGAGTGTTCGAACCCTAATGCGTGAGAAATGGTAAGTAAACACAGTATTTACATATCTGCCACCATGCATGAGAATCCGTATAGATGTTCGAGTGTTCGAACCCTAGTGCATGAGAAATGGTAAGTAAACAACATATTTATATATCTGCCACCATGCAGGAGAATCCGTATAGGTGTTCGAGTGTTCGAACCCTAATGCATTAGAAA
>JAXFYN010000131.1:132616-278616 GCA_036172215.1 Camellia granthamiana
TAAATACGGTGTTTACCTACCATTTCTCATGCATTAGGGTTCGAACACTCGAACAGCTATACGGATTCTCCTGCACAGTGGAGGATATGTAAATACGGTGTTTACTTACCATTTCTGATGCATTAGGGTTCGAACACTCGAACACCTATACGGATTCTCATGTACAGTGGCAGATATGGTAAATACGGTGTTTACTTACCATTTCTAATGCATTACGGTTCGAACAGTCGAATACATATACGGATTCTCCGGCACAGCGGCAGATATGTAATACGGTGTTTACTTACCATTTCTCACGGATTAGGGTTCGAACAATCGAACACCTATACGGATTATTCAACACCGTGGTAGATATGTAAATACGGTGTTATTTACCATTTCTTGTGCATTACGGTTCGAACACCTGAACAGCTAGACGGATTATCATGGCATGGTTGCAGATATGTTAATACGGTGTTTACTTACCATTTCTCTTGCATTAGGTTTGGAACACTCGAACACCTATTCGGATTTTCCAACATAGTGGCAGATATGTAAATACGGTGTTACTTACCATTTCAATTGCATTAGGGTTCGAACACTTGAACACCTATACAAATTATCCTGCACTGTGGCAGATATGTAAATACGGTGTTTACTTACCGTTTCCAATGCATTAGGGTTCGAACACTCGGACACCTTTACGGATTCTCATGCATAGTGGCAGATATGTGAATATTGTGTTTACTTACCATTTCTCATGCATTAGAGTTCGAAAACTCGAACACCTATACGGATTCTTCTGTACAGTGGCATATATGTAAATACGGGTGTTTACTTACATTTCTGATGCATTATGGTTCGAACACTCGAACAACCTATACGGATTCTCCTGCATAGTGGTAGATATGTAAATACGGTGTTTACTTACCATTTCTAATGCATTGGGGTTCGAGCACTCGAACACCTATACAGATTCTCCTGGATGGTGGCAGATATCTAAATACGATGTTTACTTACCATTTCTCATGCATTAGGGTTCGAACACTCGAACACCTATACGGATTCTCATGCATGGTGGTAGATATGTAAATATGGTGTTTACTTTCCATTTCTCATGCATTAGTGTTCGAACACTCGAACACCTATACGTATTCTCCTGCATAGTGGTAGATATGTAATATTACGTTGTTTACTTACCATTTCTAATGCATTAGGGTTCGAACACACGAACACCTATACGGATTCTCTAGCACAGTGGCAGATATGTAAATACTGTGTTTACTTACCATTTCTCATGCATTAGGGTTCGAACACTCGAACACCTTTACGGATTCTAATGCATCGTGGCAGATTTGTAAATACATTGTTCACTTACCATTTCTACTGCATTAGCGTTCGAGCACACGAACACCTATACGGATTCTCCTACATGGTGGCAGATATGTAAATACAGTGTTTACTTACCATTTCTCATGCATTAGGGTTCAAACACTCGAACATCTATACGGATTCTCCTGCACAGTGGCAGATATGTAAATACGATGTTTACTTACCATTTCACATGCCTTAGGGTTCGAACACTCGAACACCTATACAGATTCTCACGCATGGTGGCAGATATGTAAATACGGTGCTTACTTTCCATTTCTCATGAATTAGGGTTCGAACACTCGAACACCTATACGGATTCTCCTACACAGTGGCAGATATGTAAAATACTGGTGTTTACTAACCATTTCTAATGCGTTTGGGTTTGAGCACTCGAACACCTATACAGATTCTCCTGCATGGTGGCAGATATGTAAATACGGTGTTTACTTACCGTTTCTCATGCATTAGGGTTCGAACACTCGAACACCTATACGGATTCTCATGCATGGTGACAGATATGTAAATACGGTGTTTACTTACCATTTCTCATGCATTAGGGTTCGAACACTCGAACAGATTTACGGATTCTTCTGTACAGTGGCAGATATGTAAATACGGTTTTTACTTGCCATTTCTCATGCCTTAGGGTTCGAACACTCGAACACCTATACAGATTCTCATGCATGGGGGCAGATATGTAAATACGGTGCTTACTTTCCATTTGTCATGAATTAGGGTTCGAACACTCGAACACCTATACGGATTCTCCTACACAAGTGGCAGATATATAAATACGGTGTTTACTAACCATTTCTAATGCGTTAGGGTTTGAGCACTCGAACACCTATACAGATTCTCCTGCATGGTGGCAGATATGTAAATACGGTGTTTACTTAACGTTTCTCATGCATTAGGGTTCGAACACTCGAACACCTATACGGATTCTCATGCATGGCGGCAGATATGTAAATAACGGTGTTTACTTACCATTTCTCATGCAGTAGGGTTCGAACACTCGAACAGATTTACGGATTCTTCTGTACAGTGGCAGATATGTAAATACGGTGTTTACTTGCCATTTCTCATGCCTTAGGGTTCGAACACTTGAACACCTATACAGATTCTCATGCATGGGGGCAGATATGTAAATACGGTGCTTACTTTCCATTTCTCATGAATTAGGGTTCGAACACTCGAACACCTATACGGATTCTCCTACACAGTGGCAGATATATAAATACGGTGTTTACTAACCATTTCTAATGCGTTAGGGTTTGAGCACTCGAACACCTATACAGATTCTCCTGCATGGTGGCAGATATGTAAATACGGTGTTTTACTTACCGTTTCTCATGCATTAGGGTTCGAACACTCGAAGACCTATATGGATTCTCATGCATGGCGGCAGATATGTAAATACGGTGTTTACTTACCATTTCTCATGCATTTAGGGTTCGAACACTCGAACACCTTTACGGATTCTCATGCATCGTGGCAGATTTGTAAATACATTGGTTCACTTACCATTTCTAATGCATTAGCATTCGAGCACACGAACACCTATACGGATTCTCCTACATGGTGGCAGATATGTAAATACAGTGTTTACTTACCATTTCTCATGCATTAGGTTTCAAACACTCGAACATCTATACGGATTCTTCTGCACTGTGGCAGATATGTAAATACGATGTTTACTTACCATTTCCAATCCATTACGGTTCGAGCACTCGAACACCTATACGGATTCTCCTGCATGGTGGCAGATATGTAAATACGGTGTTTACTTACCATTTCTCATGTATTAGGGTTCGAACACTCGAACACCTTTACGGATTCTCATGCATGGTGGCGGATATGTAAATACGGTGGTTACTTACCATTTCTCATGCATTAGGGTTCGAACACTCGAACACCTATACGTATTCTCCTGCACAGTGGCAGATATGAAATTACGTGTTTACTTACCATTTCTAATTGATTAGGGTTCGAACACACGAAAACCTGTACGGATTCACCAGCACAGTGGCAGATATGTAAATACTGTGTTTACTTACCATTTCTCATGCATTAGGGTTCGAACACTCGAACACCTTTACGGATTCTCATGCATCGTGGCAGATTTGTAAATACGTTGTTCACTTACCATTTCTAATGCATTAGCGTTCGAGCACACGAACACCTATACGGATTCTCCTACATGGTGGCAGATATGTAAATACAGTGTTTACTTACCATTTCTCATGCATTAGGGTTCAAACACTCGAACATCTATACGGATTCTCCTGCACAGTGGCAGATATGTAAATATGATGTTTACTTACCATTTCCAATGCATTAGGGTTCGAGCACTCGAACACCTATACGGATTCTCCTGCATGGTGGCAGATTATGTAAATACGGTGTTTACTTACCATTTCTCAAGCATTAGGGTTCGAACACTCGAACACCTATACGTATTCTCCTTCACAGTGGCAGATATGAAATTACGTTGTTTACTTACCATTTCTAATGGATTACGGTTCGAACACACGAACACCTGTACGGATTCTCCAGCATAGTGGCAGATATGTAAATACTGTGTTTACTTAACATTTCTCATGCATTAGGGTTCGAACACTCGAACAGCTTTACGGATTCTTCTGTACAGTGGCAGATATGTAAATACGGTGTTTAATTCCATTTCTCATGCCTTAGGGATCGAACACTCGAACACCTATACAGATTCTCGTGCATGGTGGCTGATATGTAAATACGGTGTTTACTTTCCATTTCTCATACATTAGGGTTCGAACACTCGAACACTTATACGGATTCTCCTACACAGTGCCAGATATGTAAATACGATGTTTACTAACCATTTCTAATGCGTTAGGGTTTGAGCACTCGAACACCTATACGGATTCTCCCACATTGTGGCAGATATGTAAAAACGGTGTTTACTTACCATTTCTCATGCATTAGTGTTCGAACATTCGAACACTCCGAACACCTATAGGGTGTGGCAGATATGTAAATACGGTGTTTACTTACGATTTGTCATGCATTAGGGTTCGAACACTCGAACACCTATACGGATTCTCTCTGTACAGTGGCAGATATGTAAATACGGTGTTTACCTACATTTCTCATGCATTAGGGTTCGAACACTCGAACACCTATACAGATTCTCATGCATGGTGGCAGATATGTAAATACGGTGTTTACTTACCATTTCTCATGCGTTAGGGTTCGAACACTCGAACACCTATACGTATTCTCCTGCATAATGGCAGATATGTAATTACGTTGTTTACTTACCATTTCTAATGCATTAGGGTTCGAACACACGAACACCTATGCGGATTCTCCAGCACAGTGGCAGATATGTAAATACTGTGTTTACTTATCATTTCTCACGCATTAGGGTTCGAGCAGTCGAAAACCTTTATGGATTCTCCTACACAGTGGTAGATATGTAAATACGGTGTTTACTTACCATTTCTCATGCATTAGGGTTCGAACACCCGAACACCCGAACACCTATGCGGATTCTCATGCATGGTGGCAGATATGTAAATACGGAGTTCACTTACCATTTCTCATGCATTAGGGTTCGAACACACGAACACCTATATGGATTCTCCCGCACAGTGGCAGATATGTAAATACTGCGTTTACTTACCATTTCTCACGCATTAGGGTTTGAACACTCGATGTCTCATCCATAAGGGTTTGAACACCCGAACACCTATGCGGATTTTTCTACACAGTGACAGATATGTAAATACGGTGTTTACTTACCATTTCTCATGCATTAGGGTTCGAACACCCCAACACCTATGCGGATTTCCATGCATGGTGGCAGATATGTAAATACGGTGTTTACTTACCATTTCTCATGCATTAGGGTTCGAACAATCGAACACCTTTACGGATTCTCATGCATGGTGGCAGATTTGTAAATGCGGTGTTACTTACCATTTCTCATGCATATAGGTTCGAACACTCGAACAACTATACGTATTCTCCTGCATAGTGGCATATGTGTAATTACGGTGTTTACTTAACATTTCTAATGCATTAGGGTTCGAACACTCGAACCTCTATACGGATTCTCCTGCATAGTGGCAGATATGTAAATACGGAGTTTACTTACGATGTCTCATCCATTAGGGTTCGAACACCCGAACACCTATACGGATTTTTTTGCACAGTGACAGATATGTAAATACGGTGTTTACTTCCCATTTCTCACGCATTAGGGTTTGAACACTCGAACACCAATACGTATTCTCCTGCATAGTGGCAGATATGTAAATACGGTGTTTACGTAACATTTCTAATGCGTTAGGGATCTAACACTCGGACACCAATACGGATTCTCCTGCACAATGGCGGATATGTAAATACGGCGTTTACTTACCATTTCTCATGCATTAGAGTTCGAACACTCGAACACCTATCCGGATTCTCTTGCATGGTGGCAGATATGTAAATACGGTGTTTTTACTTACCATTTCTGACGCATTGGGGTTGGAAAACTCGAACACCAATACGGATTCTTCTGCATGGTGGCAGATATCTAAATACGGTGTTTACTTACCATTTCTAATGCATTAGGGTTCAAACACTCGAACACCTATACGGTTTCATCTGCACAGTGGCTGATATGTAAATACGGTGTTTACTTACCATTTCTCATGCATTAGGGTTCGAACACTCGAAACCTATATGGATTCTCAAGCATGGTGGCAGATATGTAATTACGGTGTTTACTTACCATTTCTCACGCATTAGGGTTCGAACACTCGAACACCTATAGGGTGGCAGATATGTAAATACGGTGTTTACTTACGATTTCTCATGCATTAGGGTTCGAACACTCGAACACCTATACGGATTCTCATGCATGGTGGCGGATATGTAAATACGGTGTTTACTTTCCATTTCTCATGCATTAGGGTTCGAACACTCGAACACCTATACAGATTCTCATACATGGTGGCGGATATTTAAATACGTTGTTTAGTTACCATTTCTCATGCATTAGGGTTCGAACACTCGAACACCTATACGTATTCTCCTGCACAGTGGCAGATATGTAATTACGTTGTTTACTTACCATTTCTAATGCATTAGGGTTCGAACACACGAACACCTATACGGATTCTCCAGCACAGTGGCAGATATGTAAATACTGTGTTTACTTACCATTTCTCAAGCATTAGGGTTCGAACACTCGAATAGCATGACGGAGTCTTCTGTACAGTGGCAGTTATGTAAATACGGTGTTTACCAACCATTTCTAATGCGTTAGGGTTTGAGCACTCGAACACCTATACGGATTCTCCTGCATGGTGGCAGACATGTAAATACGGTGTTTACTTACCATTTCTCATGCATTAGGGTTCTCACACTCGAACACCTATACGGATTCTCATGCATGGTGGCAGATATGTAAATACGGTGTTTACTTACCATTTCTCATGCATTAGGGTTCGAACACTCGAACACCTTTACAGATTCTGAAGCATGGTGGCAGATTTGCAAATACGGTGTTACTTACCATTTCTCATGCATTAGGGTTTGAACACTCGAACACCTATACGTATTCTCCTGCACAGTGGCATATATGTAATTACGGTGTTTACTTAACATTTCTAATGCATTAGGGTTCGAACACTCAAACATCTATATGGATTCTCCTGCATAGTGGCAGATATGTAAATACGGAGTTTACTTACCATTTCTCATGCATTAGGGTTTGAACACTCGAACACCAATACGTATTCTCCTGCACAGTGGCAGATATGTAAATACGGTGTGTACGTACCATTTCTAATGCGTTAGTGATCTAACACTCGGACTCCTATACGGATTCTCCTGCACAATGGCAGACATGTAAATACGGTGTTTACTTACCATTTCTAATGCATTAGGGTTCGAACACTCGCACACCTATCCGGATTGTCATGCATGGTGGCAGATATGTAAATACGGTATTTATTACCATTTCTCATGCATTAGGGTTGGAACACTCGAACACCAATACGGATTCTTCTGCCCAGTGGCAGATATGCAAATATGGTGTTTACTTACCATTTCTCGTGCATTAGGGTTCGAACACTCGAAGACCTATACGGATTCTCCTACACAGTGGCAGATATATAAATACGGTGTTTACTTACCATTTTAAATGCATTAGGGTTCGAACACTCGAACACCTATACGGATTCTCCTGCACAGTGGCAGATATGTAAATACGGTGTCTACATACCATTTCTCACGCATTAGGGTTCGAACACTTGAACACCTACTCGAACACCAATACGGATTCTCCTGCACAGTGGCAGATATGTAAATACGGTGTTTACTTACCATTTCTCATGCATTAGTGTTCGAACACTCGAAACCTATACGGATTCTCAAGCATGGTGGCAGATATGTAAAAACGGTGTTTACTTACCATTTCTCATGCATTAGTGTTCGAACATTCGAACACTCGAACACCTATATGGATTCTTCTGTACAGTGGCAGACATGTAAATACGGTGTTTACTTACATTTCTCATGCATTGGCGTTCGAACACTCGAACACCTATACAGATTCTCATGCATGGTGGCAGATATGTAAATACGGTGTTTACTTACCATTTCTCATGCATTAGGGTTCGAACACTCGAACACTTATACGGATTCTCCTGCACAATGGCAGATATGTAAATACGGTGTTTACTTACCATTTCTAATGCATTAGTGTTCGAGCACTCGAGCACCTATACGGATTCTCCTGCATGGTGGCAGATATGTAAATACGGTGTTTACTTACAATTTCTCATGCATTAGGGTTCGAACACTCGAACACCTATACGGATTCTCATGCATGGTGGCAGATATGTAAATACGGTGTTTACTTACCATTTCTCATGCATTAGGGTTCGAACACTCGAACACCTATACGTATTCTCCTGCAGAATGGCAGATATGTAATTACGTTGTTTACTTACCATTTCTAATGCATTGGGGTTCGAACACACGAACACCTATACGGATTCTCCAGCACAGTGGCAGATATGTAAATACTGTGTTTACTTACCATTTCTCATGCATTAGGGTTCGAACACTCGAACACCTTTATGGATTCTCCTACACAGTGGTAGATATGTAAATACGGTGTTTACTTACCATTTCTCACGCATTAGGGTTCGAACACCCGAACACCCGAACACCTATGCGAATTCTCATGCATGGTGGCAGATATGTAAATACGGAGTTTACTTACCATTTCTCATGCATTTGGGTTCGAACAATCGAACACCTTTACGGATTCTCATGCATGGTGGCAGATTTGTAAATGCGGTGTTACTTACCATTTCTCATGCATTAGGGTGCGAACACTCGAACAACCTATACGTGTTCTCCTGCACAGTGGCATATGTGTAATTACGGTGTTTACTTAACATTTCTAATGCATTAGGGTTCGAACACACGAACACCTACACGGATTCTCCAGCACAGTGGCAGATATGTAAATACTGTGTTTACTTACCATTTCTCACGCATTAGGGTTTGAACACTCGATGTCTCATCCATAAGGGTTCTAACACCCGAACAGCTATGCGGATTTTTCTGCACAGTGACAGATATGTAAATACTGTGTTTACTTACCATTTCTCATGCATTAGGGTTCGAACACCCGAAACACCTATGCGGGTTCCCATGCATGGTGGCAGATATGTAAATACGGTGTTTACTTACCATTTCTCATGCATTGGGGTTCGAACACTCGAAACCTATATGGATTCTCAATCATGGTGGCAGATATGTAAATACGGTGTTTACTTACCATTTCTCACGCATTAGGGTTCGAACACTCGAACACCTGTAGGGTGGCAGATATGTAAATACGGTGTTTACTTACGATTTCTCATGCATTAGGATTCGAACACTCGAACACCTATACGGATTCTCATGCATGGTGGCAGATATGTAAATACGGTGTTTACTTTCCATTTCTCATAGCATTAGGGTTCGAACACTCGAACACCTATACAGATTCTCATACATGGTGGCGGATATTTAAATACGTTGTTTACTTACCATTTTCATGCATTAGGGTTCGAACACTCGAACACCTATACGTAATCTCCTGCACAGTGGCAGATATGTAATTACGTTGTTTACTTACCATTTCTAATGCATTTGGGTTCGAACACACGAACACCTGTACGGATTCTCCAGCACAGTGGCAGATATGTAAATACTGTGTTTACTTACCATTTCTCAAGCATTAGGGTTCGAACACTCGAGTAGCATGACGGAGTCTTCTGTACAGTGGCAGATATGTAAATACGGTGTTTACTTAAAATTTCTCATGCCTTAGGGGTTCGAACACTCGAACACCTATACAGATTCTCATGCATGGTGGCAGATATAAAAATACGGTGTTTACTTTCATTTCTCATGCATTAGGGTTCGGACCAATCGAACTCTTATACGGATCCTCCTACACAGTGGCAGATATGTAAATACGGTGTTTACTAACCATTTCTAATGCGTTAGGGTTTGAGCACTCGAACACCTATACGGATTCTCCTGCATGGTGGCAGACATGTAAATACGGTGTTTACTTACCATTTCTCATGCATTAGGGTTCTCACACTCGAACACCTATACGGATTCTCATGCATGGTGGCAGATATGTAAATACGATTTTACTTAACATTTCTCATGCATTAGGGTTCGAACACTCGAACACCTTTACGGATTCTCAAGCATGGTGGCAGATTTGTAAATACGGTGTTACTTACCATTTCTCATGCATTAGGGTTTGAACACTCGAACACCTATACGTATTCTCCTGCACAGTGGCATATATGTAATTACGGTGTTTACTTAACATTTCTAATGCATTAGGGTTCGAACACTCAAACATCTATATGGATTCTCCTGCATAGTGGCAGATATGTAAATACGGAGTTTATTTACCATTTCTCATGCATTAGGGTTTGAACACTCAAACACCAATACGTATTCTCCTGCATAGTGGCAGATATGTAAATATGGTGTGTACGTACCATTTCTAATGCGTTAGTGATCTAACACTCGGACTCCTATACGGATTCTCCTGCACAATGGCAGACATGTAAATACGGTGTTTACTTACCATTTCTCATGCATTAGGGTTCGAACACTCGCACAGCTATCCGGATTGTCATGCATGGTGTCAGATATGTAAATACGGTATTTATTACCATTTCTCATGCATTAGGGTTGGAACACTCGAACACCAATACGGATTCTTCTGCACCGTGGCAGATATGCAAATATGGTGTTTACTTACCATTTCTCGTGCATTAGGGTTCGAACACTCGAAGACCTATACGGATTCTCCTACACAGTGGCAGATATATAAATACGGTGTTTACTTACCATTTTTAATGCATTAGGGTTCGAACACGCGAACACCTATACGGATTCTCCGGCACAGTGGCAGATATGTAAATACGGTGTCTACATACCATTTCTCACGCATTAGGGTTCGAACACTTGAACACCTACTCGAACACCTATACGGATTCTCCTACACAGTGGCAGATATGTAAATACGGTGTTTACTTATCATTTCTCTTGCATTAGGGTTCGAACACTCGAAACCTATACGGATTCTCAAGCATGGTGGCAGATATGTAAAAACGGTGTTTACTTACCATTTCTCATGCATTAGTGTTCGAACACTCGAAACCTATACGGATTCTCAAGCATGGTGGAAGATATGTAAAAACGGTGTTTACTTACCATTTCTCATGCATTAGTGTTCGAACATTCGAACACCCGAACACCTATAGGGTGGCAGATATGTAAATACGGTGTTTACTTACGATTTCTCATGCATTAGGGTTCGAACATTCGAACACCTATACGGATTCTTCTGTACAGTGGCAGATATGTAAATACGGTGTTTACTTACATTTCTCATGCATTAGGGTTCGAACACTCGAACACCTATACAGATTCTCATGCATGGTGGCAGATATGTAAATACGGTGTTTACTTACCATTTCTAATGCATTAGGGTTCGAACCCTCGAACACTTATACGGATTCTCCTGCACAATGGCAGATATGTAAATACGATGTTTACTTACCATTTCTAATGCATTAGTGTTCGAGCACTCGAACACCTATACGGATTCTCCTGCATGGTGGCAGATATGTAAATACGGTGTTTACTTACAATTTCTCATGCATTAGGGTTCGAACACTCGAACACCTATACGGATTCTCATGCATGGTGGCAGATATGTAAATACGGTGTTTACTTGCCATTTCTCATGCATTAGGGTTCGAACACTCGAACACCTATACGTATTCTCCTGCACAATGGCAGATATGTAATTACGTTGTTTACTTACCATTTCTAATGCATTAGGGTTCGAACACACGAACACCTATACGGATTCTCCAGCACAGTGGCAGATATGTAAATACTGTGTTTACTTACCATTTCTCACGCATTAGGGTTCGAACACTCGAACACCTTTATGAATTCTCCTACACAGTGGTAGATATGTAAATACGGTGTTTACTTACCATTTCTTATGCATTAGGGTTCGAACACCCGAACACCCGAACACCTATGCGGATTCTCATGCACGGTGGCAGATATGTAAATACGGAGTTTACTTACCATTTCTCATGCATTAGGGTTCGAACAATCGAACACCTTTACGGATTCTCATGCATGGTGGCAGATTTGTAAATGCGGTGTTACTTACCATTTCTCATGCATTAGGGTGCGAACACTCGAACACCTATACGTGTTCTCCTGCACAGTGGCATATGTGTAATTACGGTGTTTACTTAACATTTCCAATGCATTAGGGTTCGAACACACGAACACCTATACGAATTCTCCAGCACAGTGGCAGATATGTAAATACTGTGTTTACTTACCATTTCTCACGCATTAGGGTTCGAACACTCGATGTCTCATCCATTAGGGTTCGAACACCCGAACACCTATGCGGATTTTTCTGCACAGTGACAGATATGTAAATACGGTTTTTACTTACCATTTCTCATGCATTAGGGTTCGAACACCCGAACACCTATGCGGATTCCCTTGCATGGTGGCAGATATGTAAATACGGTGTTTACTTACCATTTCTCATGCATTAGGGTTAGAACAATCGAACGCCTTTACGGATTCTCATGCATGGTGGCAGATTTGTAAATGCGGTGTTACTTACCATTTCTCATGCATTAGGGTTCGAACACTTGAACAACTATACGTATTCTCCTGCATAGTGGCATATGTGTAATTACGGTGTTTACTTAAAATTTCTAATGCATTAGGGTTTGAACACTCGAACCCCTATATGGATTCTCCTGCATAGTGGCAGATATGTAAATACGGAGTTTACTTACAATGTCTCATCCATTAGGGTTCGAACACCCGAACACCTATACGGATTTTTTTGCACAGTGACAGATATGTAAATACGGTGTTTACTTCCCATTTCTCACGCATTAGGGTTTGAACACTCGAACACCAATACGTATTCTCCTGCATAGTGGCAGATATGTAAATAAGGTGTTTACGTAACATTTCTAATGCGTTAGGGATCTAACACTCGGACACCTATACGGATTCTCCTGCACAATGGCGGATATGTAAATACGGCGTTTAGTTACCATTTCTCATGCATTAGAGTTCGAACACTCGAACACCTATCCGGATTCTCTTGCATAGTGGCAGATATGTAAATACGGTGTTTACTTACCATTTCTGACGCATTGGGGTTGGAAAACTCGAACACCAATACGGATTCTTCTGCACAGTGGCAGATATCTAAATACGGTGTTTACTTATCATTTCTAATGCATTAGGGTTCAAACACTCGAACACCTATACGGTTTCTTCTGCACAGTGGCTGATATGTAAATACGGTGTTTACTTACCATTTCTCATGCATTAGGGTTCGAACACTCGAAACCTATATGGATTCTCAAGCATGGTGGCAGATATGTAAATACGGTGTTTACTTACCATTTCTCACGCATTAGGGTCCGAACACTCGAACACCTATAGGGTGGCAGATATGTAAATACGGTGTTTACTTACGATTTCTCATGCATTAGGGTTCGAACACTCGAACACCTATACGGATTTTCATGCATGGTGGCAGATATTTAAATACGGTGTTTACTTACCATGTCTCATGCATTAGGGTTCGAACACTCGAACACCTATACGGATTCTCATGCATGGTGGCGGATACGTAAATACGGTGTTTACTTAGCATTTCTAATGCATTAGGGTTCGAACACTCGAACACCTATACGGATTCTCCTGCACAACGGCAGAGATGTAAAAACGGTGATTACTTACCATTTCTCATGCATTAGGGTTCGAACACTCGAACACCTATACGGATTCTCCTGCACAGTGGCAGATATATAAATACGGTGTTTTCTTACCATTTTGAATGCATTGAGGTTCGAACACTCGAACACCAATACGGATTCTCCTACACAGTGGCAGATATGTAAATGCGGTGTCTAGATACCATTTCTCACGCATTAGGGTTCGAACACTCGAACACCTACTCGAACTCCTATATGGATTCTCCTGCACGGTGGTAGATATGTAAATACAGTGTTTACTTACCATTTCTAACGCATTAGGGTTCGAACACTCGAACACCTATACGGATTCTCCTGCACAGTGGTAGATATGTAAATACAGTGTTTACTTACCATTTCTCTTGCATTAGGGTTCGAACACTCGAACACCTATACGGTTTCTTCGGCACAGTGACTGATACGTAAATACGGTGTTTACTTACCATTTCTCATGCATTAGGGTTCGAACACTCGAAACCAATACGGATTCTCAAGCATGGTCGCAGATATGTAAATACGGTGTTTACTTACCATTTCTCATGCATTAGGGTTCGAACACTCGAAACCTATATGGATTCTCAAGCATGGTGGCAGATATGTAAATACGGTGTTTACTTACCATTTCTCACGCATTAGGGTTCGAAAACTCGAACACCTATAGGGTGGCAGATATGTAAATACGATGTTTACTTACGATTTCTCATGCATTAGGGTTCGAACACTCGAATACCTATACGGATTCTCATGCATGGTGGCAGATATTTAAATACGGTATTTACTTACCATGTCTCATGCATTAGGGTTCGAACACTCGAACACCTATACGGATTCTCATGCATGGTGGCGGATATGTAAATACGGTGTCTACTTACCATTTCTAAAGCATTAGGGTTCGAACACTCGAACACCTATACGGATTCTCCTGCACAACGGCAGAGATGTAAAAACGGTGATTACTTACCATTTCTCATGCATTAGGGTTCGAACACTCGAACACCTATACGGATTCTCCTGCACAGTGGCAGATATATAAATACGGTGTTTTCTTACCATTTTGAATGCATTGAGGTTCGAACACTCGAACACCAATACGGATTCTCCTGCACAGTGGCAGATATGTAAATACGGTGTCTACATACCATTTCTCACGCATTAGGGTTCGAACACTCGAACACCTACTCGAACACCTATATGGATTCTGCTGCACAGTGGTAGATATGTAAATACAGTGTTTACTTACCATTTCTAATGCATTAGGGTTCGAACACTCGAACACCTATACGGATTCTCCTGCACAGTGGTAGATATGTAAATACAGTTTTTACTTACCATTTCTATTGCAGTAGGGTTCGAACACTCGAACACCTATACGGTTTCTTCGGCACAGTGACTGATATGTAAATACGGTGTTTACTTACCAATTCTCATGCATTAGGGTTCGAACACTCGAAACCAATACGGATTCTCAAGCATGGTCGCAGATATGTAAATACGGTGTTTACTTACCATTTCTCATGCATTAGGGTTCGAACACTCGAACACCTATACGGATTCTCATGCATGGTGGCAGATATTTAAATACGGTGTTTACTTACCATTTCTCATGCATTAGGGTTCGAACACTCGGGCTCCTATACGGATTCTCCTGCACAGTGACAGATATGTAAATACGGTGTTTCCTTACCATTTTTAATGCATTATGGTTCGAACACTCGAACACCTACACGGAATCTCTGGCACAGTGGCAAATATGTAAATACGGTGTCTACTTACCATTTCTCAGGCATTAGGGTTCGGACACTCGAACACCTATACGTATTCTACTACATAGAGGCATATATGTAATTACGGTGTTTACTTAACATTTCTAATGCATTATGGTTCGAAAACTCGAACACCTATATGGATTCTCCTGCATAGTGGCAGATATGAAAATATGGTGTGTACTTACCATTTCTAATGCATTAGGGATCTAACACTCGGACATCTATACGGATTCTCCTGCACAATGGCAGATATGTAAATACGGTGTTCACTTACCACTTCTCGCGCATTAGGGTTCGAACACTCGAACGCCCATACGGATTCTCATGCATGGTGGCAGATTTGTAAATACAGTGTTTACTTACCATTTCTCATTTATTAGGGTTGGAACACTTGAACACCAATACGGATTCTTCTGCACAGTGACAGATATGTAAATACGGTGTTTACTTACCATTTCTAATGCATTAGGGTTCGAACACTCGAACACCAATACGGATTCTCCTGCACAGTGGCAGATATGTAAATACGGTGTTTACTTACCATTTCTAATGCATTAGGGTTCGAAGACACGAACACCTATACGGATTCTCCTACACAGTGGCAGATATGTAAATACGGTGTTTACTTACTATTTCCCATGCATTAGGCTTCGAACAATCGAACACCTATACGGATTCTCCTGCCCAGTGGCAGATATTTAAATACGGTGTTTACTTACCATTTCTCATGCATTAGGGTTCGAACAACCGAACACCTATACGGATTCTGCTGCACAGTAGCAGATATGTAAGTACAGTGTTTACTTACCATTTCTCATGCAATAGGGTTCGAACAACCGAACACCTATACGGATTCTTCTACACAGTGGCCGATATGTAAATACGGTGTTTACTTACCATTTCTCATGCATTTGGGTTCGAACCCTCGAACACCTATACGGATCCTACTGCATAGTGGCAGATATGTAAATACGGTGTTTACTTACCATTTCTAATGCATTAGGGTTCGAGCACTCGAACACCTATACGGATTCTCCTGCATGGTGGCAGATAGGTAAATACGGTGTTTACTTACCATTTCTCATGCATTAGGGTTCGAACACTCGAACACCTGTAGGGTGGCAGATATATAAATACGGTGTTAACTTACGATTTCTCATGCATTAGGGTTCGAACACTCGAACACCAATACGGATTCTCCTGCACAGTGGTTGATATGTAAATACGGTGTTTACTTACCGTTTCTCTTGCATAAGGGTTCGAACACTCGAAACCTATACGGACTCTCAAGCATGGTGGCAGATATGTAAATACGGTGTTTACTGACCATTTCTCATGTGTTAGGGTTCGAACACTCGAACACCTATAGGGTGGCAGATATGTAAATACGGTGTTTACTTATGATAACTCATGCATTAGTGTTCGAACACTCGAACACCTATACGGATTCTCATGCATGGTGGCAGATATTTAAATACAGTGTTTACATACCATTTCTTATGCATTAGGGCTCGAACACTCGAGCTCCTATACGGATTCTCCTGCACAGTGGTAGATATGCAAATACGGTGTTTACTTAGCATTTTTAATGCATTACGGTTCGAACACTCGAACACCTACACGGATTCTCCTGCATAGTGGCAAATATGTAAATACGGTATCTACTTACCATTTCTCAGGCATTAGGGTTCGGCAACTCGAACACCTATACGTATTCTCCTGCAGAGTGGCATATATGTAATTACGGTGTTTACTTAACATTTCTAATGCATTAGGGTTCGAACACTCGAACACCTATATTGATTCTCCTGTATAGTGGCAGATATGTAAATACGGAGTTTAATTACCATTTCTCATGCATTAGGGTTTGAACACTCGAACACGTATACGTATTCCCCTGCACAGTGGCAGATATGTAAATACAGTGTGTACTTACCATTTCGAATGCATTAAGGATCTAACACTCGGACATCTATACGGATTCTCCTGCACAATGGCAGATATGTAAATACGGTGTTTACTTACCATTTCTCATGCATTAGGGTTCGAACACTCGAACGCCTATATGGATTCTCATGCATGGTGGCAGATATGTAAATAGGGTGTTTACTTACCATTTCTCATGCATTAGGGTTGGAACACTCGAAACCTATACGGATTCTCAAGCATGGTGGCAGATATGTAAATACGGTGTTTACTTACCATTTCTCATGATTTAGGCTTCGAACAATCGAACACCTATACGGATTCTCCTGCACAGTGGCAGATATGTAAATACGGTGTTTACTTACCATTTCTCATGCATTAGGGTTCGAACACCCGGACAACAATACGGATTCTTCAGCACAGTGGCAGATATGTAAATACGGTGTTTACTTACCATTTCTAATGCGTTAGGGTTCGAGCACTCGAACACCTATACGGATTCTCCAACGTGGTGGCAGATATGTAAATAAAGTGTTTACTTACCATTTCTCATGCATTAGGGTTCGAACACCCGAACACCTATATGGATTTTCCTGCACTGTGGCAGATACGTAAATACGGTGTTTACTTACCATTTCTAATGCATTAGGGTTCGACCACTCGAACACCTATACGGATTCTCCTGCATGGTGGCAGATATGTAAATATGGTGTTTACTTACCATTTCTCATGCATTAGGGTTCGAACACTCGAACACCTATACGGATTCTCCTACACAGTGACAGATATGTAAATACGGTGTATACTTACCATTTCTAATGCATTAGGGTTCGAATACTTGAACACCTATACGGATTCTCCTGCACAGTGGCAGATATGTAAATACGGTGTTTACTTACCATTTCTCATGCATTAGGCTTCGAACAATTGAACACCTCTACGGATTCTCCTGCACAGTGGCAGATATGTAAATACGGTGCTTACTTACCATTTCTCATGCATTAGGATTCGAACACCCGAACACCTATACGGATTCTTCTGCACAGTGGCAGATATGTAAATACGGTGTTTAATTACCATTTCTCATGCATTAGGATTCGAACACCCGAACACCTATACGGATTCTTCTGCACAGTGGCAGATATGTAAATACGGTATTTACTTACCATTTCTCATGTATTAGGCTTCGAACAATCGAACACCTATACGGATTCTCCAGCACAGTGGCAGATTTACTTACCATTTCTCATGTTTTAGGATTCGAACACCTGAACACCTATACGGATTCTTCAGCACAGTGGTAGATATGTAAATACGGTGTTTACTAACCATTTCTCATGCATTAGGGTTCGAACCCTCGAACACCTATACGGATTGTCCTGCACAGTGGCTGATATGTAAATACGGTGTTACTTACAATTTCTCATGCATTAGGGTTCGAACATTTGAAACCTATACGGATTCTCAAGCACGGTGGCAGATATGTAAATACGGTGTTTACTTACCATTTCTCATGCATTAGGGTTCGAACACTCGAACACCTATAGGGCGGCAGATATATAAATACGGTGTTTACTTACGATTTCTCATGCATTAGGGTTCGAACACTCGAACACCTATACGGATTCTCATGCATGGTGGCAGATATTTAAATACGGTGTTTACATAACATTTCTTATGCATTAGGGTTGAACACTCGAGCTCCTATACGGATTCTCTTGCACAGTGGTAGATATGTAAATACGGTGTTTACTTACCATTTTTAATGCGTTATGGTTCGAACACTCGAACACCTACACGGATTCTCCTGCACAGCGGCAAATATGTAAATACGGTGTCTACTTACCATTTCTCAGGCATTAGGGTTCGGACACTCGAACACCTATACGTATTCTCCTGCACGGTGGCATATATGTAATTACGGTGTTTACTTAACATTTCTAATGCATTATGGTTCGAACACTCGAACACCTACACGGATTCTCCTACACAGCGGCAAATATGTAAATACAGAGTTTACTTACCATTTCTCATGCATTAGGGTTTCAACACTCGAACACCTATACGTATTCTCCTGCACAGTGGTAGATATGTAAATACGGTGTGTACTTACCAATTCTAATGCATTAGGGATCTAACACTCAGACATCTAAACGGATTCTCCTGCACAATGGCAGATATGTAAATACGGTGCTTACTTACCATTTCTCATGCATTAGGGTTCGAACACTCGAACGCCTATACGGATTCTCATGTATGGTGGCAGATATGTAAATACGGTGTTTACTTTCCATTTCTCATGCATTAGGGTTGGAACACTCGAACACCAATACGGATTCTTCTGCACAGTGGCAGATATATAAATACGGTGTTTACTTACCATTTGAAATGCATTAGGGTTTGCACACTCGAACACCTATACGAATTCTCCTACACAGTGGTAGATATGTAAATACGGTGTTTACTTGCCATTTCTAATGCATTAGGGTTCAAATACTCGAACACCTAGACAGATTCTCCTACACAGTGGCAGATATGTAAATACGGTGTTTACTTGCCATTTCTAATGCATTAGGGTTCGAACACTCGAACACCTATACGGATTCTTCTGCATAGTGGCAGATATGTAAATACGGTGTTTACTTACCATTTTTCATGCATTAGGGTTCGAACCCCCGAACGCCTGTACGGATTCTCCTGCACAGTGGCAGATATGTAAATACGGTGTTTACTTACCATTTCTAATGCATTAGGGTTCGAACACTCGAACACCTATACAGATTCTCCTGCATGGTGGCTGATATGTAAATACGGTGTTTACTTACCATTTCTAGTGCATTAGGGTTCGAACACTCGAACACCGATACGGATTCTCCTGCACAGTGGCAGATATGTAAATACGGTGTCTACATACCATTTCTCACGCATTAGGGTTCGAACACTCGAACACCTGTACGGATTCTCCTGCAGAGTGGTAGATATGTAAATACGGTGTCTACTTAACATTTCTCTTGCATTAGGGTTCGAACACTCGAAGGCCTATACGGTTTCTTCTGCACAGTGGCTGCTATGTAAACAGGGTAGTTACTTACCATTTCTCATGCATTAGGGTTCGAACACTCGAAACCTATACGGATTCTCAAGCATGGTGGCAGATATGTAA
The DNA here is from genome assembly GCA_036172215.1 of Camellia granthamiana. NCBI lineage: Eukaryota > Viridiplantae > Streptophyta > Magnoliopsida > Ericales > Theaceae > Camellia > Camellia granthamiana. The sequence goes on from JAXFYN010000131.1 coordinate 153,214, forward strand.
ATACGGCTTTTACTTACTATTTCTCATGCATGAGGGTTCGAACACTCGAACACCTATAGGGTGGCAGATATCTAAAAACGGTGTTTACTTACGATTTCTCATGCATTAGGGTAAGAACACTCGAACACCTATACGGATTCTCATGCATGGTGGCAGATATTTAAATACGGTGTTTACATACCATTTCTCATGCACCAGGGTTCGAACACTCGAGCTCCTACACGGATTCTCCTGCACAGTGGTAGATATGTAAATGTGGTGTTTACTTACCATTTCTAATGCATTAGGGTTCGAACACTTGAACACCTATACGGATTCTCCTGCACAGTGGCAGATATGTAAATACGGTTTTACCTTACCATTTCTAATGCATTAGGGTTCGAATTCTCGAACACTTATACGGATTCTCCTGCACAGTGGCAGATATGTAAATACGGTGTTTACTTACTATTTCACATGCATTAGGCTTCGAACACTCGAACACCTATACGGATTCTCCTGCACAACGGCAGACATGTAAACACGGTGTTTCCTTACCATTTCTCATGCATTAGGGTTGGAATACTCGAACACGAATACGGATTCTGCTGCACAGTGGCAGATATGTAAATACGGTGTTTACTTACCATTTGTAATGCATTAGGGTTCGAACACTCGAACACCTATACGGATTCTCCTACACAGTGGTATATACGTAAATACGGTGTTTACTTGCCATTTCTAATGCATTAGGGTTCGAATACTCGAACACCTATACAGATTCTCATGCACAGTGACAGATATGTAAATACGGTGTTTACTTACCATTTCTCATGCATTAGGGTTCGAACACCCGAACACCTATACGGATTCTTCTGTACAGTGGCAGATATGTAAATACGGTGTTTACTTACCATTTCTCATGCAATACGGTTTGAACACCCGAACAACTATACGGATTCTTCTGCACAGTGGCAGATATGTAAATACGGTCTTTACTAACCATTTTTCATGCATTAGGGTTCGAACCCTCGAACACCTGTACGGATTCTCCTGCACAGTGGCAGATATGTAAATACAGTGTTTACTTACCATTTCTAATGCATTAGGGTTCGAACACTCGAACACCTATACGGATTCTCCTGCATGGTGGCAGATATGTAAATACGGCGTTTACTTACCATTTCTCATGCATTAGGGTTGGAACACTCGAACACCAATACGGATTCTTCTGCACAGTGGCAGATATGCTAATACGGTTTTTACATACCATTTGTAATGCATTATGGTTTGAACACTCGAACACCTATACGGATTCTCCTACACAGTGGCAGTTATGTAAATACGGTGTTTACTTGCCATTTCTAATGCATTAGGGTTCGAATACTCGAACACCTAGACAGATTCTCCTACACAGTGACAGATATCTAAATACGGTGTTTACTTACCATTTCTCATGCATTAGGCTTCGAACAATCTTACACCTATACGGATTCTCCTGCACAGTGGCAGATATGTAAATACGGTGTTTACTTACCATTTCTCATGTATTAGGATTCGAACACCCGAATACCTACACGGATTCTTCTGCACAGTGGCAGATATGTAAATACGGTGTTTACTTACCATTTTTCATGCATTAGGGTTCGAACCCTCGAACACCTATACGGATTCTCCTGCACAGTGGCAGATATGTAAATAAGGTGTTTACTTACCATTTCTAATGCATTAGGGTTCGAACACTCGAACAGCTATACGGATTCTCCTGCATGGTGGCAGATATGTAAATACGGTGTTTACTTACCATTTCTAATGCGTTAGGGTTCGAACACTCGAACACCTATACGGATTCTCCTGCATAGTAGCAGATATGTAAATACGGTGTTTACTTACCATTTCTAATGCATTAGGGTTCGAAGACTCGAACACCTATGCGGATTCTCCTGCACAACGACAGATATGTGAAAACGGCGTTTACTTACTATTTCTCATGCATTAGGGTTCGAACACTCGAACACCTATACGGATTCTCCTGCACAGTGACAGATATGTAAATACGGTGTTTACTTACCATTTCTAATACATTAGGGTTCGAACACTCGAACACCTAGACAGATTCTCATGCACAGTGGCAGGTATATAAATACAGAGTTTACTTACCATTTCTAAAACATTACGGTTCGAACAGTCGAATACATATACGGATTCTCCTGCACAGCGGCAGATATGTAAATACGGTGTTTACTTACCATTTCTCATGCATTAGGGTTCGAACACTCGAACACCCACATGAATTATTTAGCACAGTGGTAGATATGTAAATACGGTGTTACTTACCATTTCTCGTGCATTAGGGTTCGAACACGCGAACAGCTAGACGGATTCTCATGCTTGGTGTCAGATATGTAAATACAGTGTTTACTTACCATTTCTCTTGCATTAGGGTTCGAACACTCGAACACCTATACGGATTCTCCAACACAGTGGCAGATATGTAAATACAGTGTTACTTACCATTTTTAATGCATTAGGGTTCGAACGCTCGAACACCTATACGGATTCTCCTGCACTATGGCAGATATGTAAATACGGTGTTTACTTACCATTTCCAATGCATTAGGGTACGAACACTCAGACACCTTTACGGATTCTCATGTATAGTGGCAGATATGTAAATACTGTGTTTACTTACCAGTTCTCATGCATTAGGGTTCGAACCCTCGAACACCTATACGGATTCTTCTGTACAGTGACAGATATGTAAATACGGTGTTTACTTACATTTCTCATGCATTAGGGTTCGAACACTCGAACACTTATACAGATTCTCATGCATGGTGGCAGATATGTAAATACGGTGTTTACTTACCATTTCTCATGCATTACGGTTCGAACACCCGAACACCTAAACGGATTATCCTGCACAGTGGCAGATACATAAATACGGTGTTTACTTACCATTTCTAATGCATTACGGTCCGAGCACTCGAACACCTATACGGATTCTCCTGCATGGTGGCAGATATGTAAATACGGTGTTTAATTACCATTTTTCGTGCATTAGGGTTCGAACACTCGAACACCTATACGGATTCTCATGCATGGTGGCAGATATGTAAATACGGTGTTTACTTGCCGTTTCTCATGCATTAGGGTTTGAACACTCGAACACCTACACGGATTCTCCTGGACTGTGGCAGATATGTAAATACGGTGTTTATTTACCATTTATAATGCATTGATGTTTGAACACTCGAACACCTAAACGGAATCTCCTGCATAGTGGCAGATATGTAAATACGGTGTTTACTTACCATTTCTAATGCATTAGGGTTCGAACACTCGAACACCTACACAGATTCTCCTACATGTCAGCAGATATGTAAATACGGTGTTTACTTACCATTTCCAGTGCATTAGGGTTCGAACACTCGAACACCTATTCGGATTCTCCTGCACAGTGGCAGATATGTAAATACGGTGTTTACTTACCATTTCCAATGCATTAGGGTTCGAACACTCGAACACCTTTACGGATTCTCCTGCACAGTGGCAGATATGTAAATACGGTGTTTACTTACCATGTCTCATGCATTAGGGTTCGAACACCCGAACACCTATACGGATTCTTCTGCACAGTGGCAGATATGTAAATACGGTGTTTACTTACCATTTCTCATGCAATAGGGTTTGAACACCCGAACACCTATACAGATTCGTCTGCACAGTGGCAGATATGTAAATACGGTGTTTACTTACCATTTCTCATGCATTAGGGTTCGAACCCTCGAACACCTACACAGATTCTCATTAACAATGGCAGATATGTAAATACAGTGTTTACATACCATTTCTAATGCATTAGGGTTCGAACACTCGAACACCTTTACGGATTCTCCTGCACAGCGGCAGATATGTAAATATGGTGTTTACTTACCATTTCTAATGCATTAGGGTTCGAACACTCGGACAACTTTACGAATTCTCCTGCACAGTGGCAGATATGTAAATACGGTTTTTACTTACCATTTCTAATGCATTAGGGTTCGAATACTCGAACTCCTATTCGGATTCTGCAACACAACGGCAGATATGTAAATACGGTGTTTACTTACCATTTCTCATGCATTAGGGTTCGAACACTCGAACACCTATACGGATTATTCAGCACAGTGGTAGATATGTAAATATGGTGTTTACTTACCATTTCTAATGCATTACGGTTCCAACAGTCGAACACATATACGGATTCTCCTACACAGCGGAAGATATGTAAATACGGTGTTTACTTACCATTTCTCATGCATTAGGGTTCGAACACTCGAACACGTATACGGATTATTCAGCACAGTGGTAGATATGTAAATACGGTGTTTACTTACCATTTCAAATGCATTACGGTTCGAACAGTCGAATACATATACGGATTCTCCTGCACAACGGCAGATATGTAAATACGGTATTTACTTACCATTTCTCATGCATTAGGGTTGGAACACTCGAACACCTATATGGATTCTCATGCATGGTGGCAGATATGTAAATACGGTGTTTACTTGCAGTTTCTCGTGCATTAGGGTTTGAACACCCGAACACCTATACGGATTCTCCTGGACAGTGGCAGACATGTAAATACGGTGTTTATTTACCATTTCTAATGCGTTGATGTTTGAACACCCGAACACCTAAACGGATTCTGCTGCATAGTGGCAGATATGGAAATACGGTGTTTACTTAACATTTCTAATGCATTAGGGTTCGAACACACGAACACCTACACAGATTCTCCTGCATGTTGGCAGATATGTAAATACGGTGTTTACTTACCATTTCCAGTGCATTAGGGTTCGAACAGTTGAACACCTATACGGATTCTCCTGCACAGTGGCAGATATGTAATTACTGCGTTTACTTAGCATTTCTCATGCATTGGGGTTCGAACAATCGAACACCTCTACGGATTCTCCTGCACAGTGGCAGATATGTAAATATGGTGTTTACTTATCATTTCTCATGCATTAGGGTTTGAACACCCGAACACCTATACGGATTCTTCTGCACAGTGGCAGATATGTAAATACGGTGTTTACTTACCATTTCTCATGCAATAGGGTTCGAACACCGGAACACCTATACGGATTATTCAGGACAGTGGTAGATATGTAAATACGGTGTTTACTTACCATTTCAAATGCATTACGGTTCGAACAGTCGAATACATATCCGGATTTTCCTGCACAGCGGCAGATACGTAAATACGGTATTTACTTACCATTTCTCATGCATTAGGGTTGGAACACTCGAACACCTATACGGATTCTCATGCATGGTGGCAGATATGTAAATACGGTGTTTACTTGCTGTTTCTCGTGCATTAGGGTTTGAACACTCGAACACCTGTACGGATTCTCCTGGACAGTGGCAGATATGTAAATACGGTGTTTATTTTCCGTGTTCGAGCTTTCGAATCCTAGTGCAAAGAAATGGAGAGTCGACACCATAATTACGTATTTGCCATCATGCAAGAGGGTCCAAATAAGTGTCCGAGTGTTTAAACCCTAATGCATGAGAAATGGCAAGTAAACACCATAATTACACGTCTGCCATCGTACAAGAGGGTCCGAATAAGTGTCCGAGTGTTCGAATCCTAATGCTCGAGAAACTGTAATTAAATACCATAATTACATATTTGCCATCATACAAGAGAGTTTGAATAAGTGTCCGAGTGTTTAAACCCTAATGCATAAGAAATGGTAAGTAAACACCATAATTACATATCTGCCACCATGCAAGAGGGTCCGAATAAGTGTCCGAGTGTTTAAACCCTAATGCATGAGAAATGGCAAGTAAACACCATAATTACATATCTGCTATCATGCAAGAGCGTTTGAATAAGTGTCCGAGTGTTGAAACACTAATGCATGAGAAATGGCAAGTAAACACCATAATTACATATCTGCCATCACGCAAGAGGATCTGAATAAGTGTCCAAGTTTTCGAATCCTAATGCAAAAGAATTGGAAAGTCGACACCATAATTACATATCTGCCATCATGCATGAGGTTCCGAATAAGTGTCCGAGTGTTTAAACCCTAATGCACGAGAAATGGCAAGTAAACACCATAATTACATGTCTGCCATCGTGCAAGAGGGTCCGAATAAGTGTCCGAGTGTTCGAATCCTAATGCTCGAGAAACAGCAATTAAACACCATAATTACATATCTGCCATCATACAAGAGGGTCCGAAAAAGTGTCCGATTGTTTAAACCCTAGTGCATGAGAAACGGTAAGTAAACACCATAATTACATATCTGCCACCATGCAAGAGGGTCTGAATAAGTGTCCAAGTGTTTAAACCGTAATGCATGAGAAATGGCAAATAAACACCATAATTGCATATCTACCATCATGAAAGAGGGTCTGAATAAGTGTCCGAGTGTTTAAACACTAATGCATGAGAAATGGCAAGTAAACACCATAATTACATATCTGCCATCACGCAAGAGGATCCGAATAAGTGTCCGAGTTTTCGAATCCTAATGCAAAAGAAATGGAAAGTCGACACCATAATTACTTATCTGCCATCATGCAAGAGGGTCCGAATAAGTGTCCGAGTGTTTAAACCCTAATGCATGAGAAATGGCAAGTAAACACCATAATTACATGTCTGCCATCGTGTAAGAGGGTCTGAATAAGTGTCCGAGTGTTCGAATCCTAATGCTCGAGAAACGGCAATTAAACACCATAATTACATATCTGTCACTATGCAAGAGGGTCTGAATAAGTGTCCGAGTGTTTAAACCCTAATGCATGAGAAATGGCAAGTAAACACCATAACTACATATCTGCCATCATACAAGAGGGTCTGAATTAGTGTCCGACTGTTCAAACCTTAATGTGTTAGAAATGGCAAGTAAACACCATAATTACATATCTGCTCTCACGCAAGAGGGTCCGAATAAGTGTCCTCGTGTTCGAGTTATAATGCTCGACAAATGGCAAGTAAACCCTATAATTCCATATCTGCCATCATGCAAGAGGGTCTGCATATGTGTCCGAGTCTTTAAACCCTAATGCATGTGAAATGGCAAGTAAACACCATAATTACATATCTGTCATCATGCAAGACGGTTGGAATAAGTGTCCGAGTGTTCGAATCCTAATGCTCGAGAAATGGCATGTAAACACCAAAATTACATATCTGCCATCATGCAAGAGGGTTCGAATAAGTGTCCGAGTGTTCGAATCCTCATGCTCGAGAAATGACAAGTAAACACCATAATTACATATCCGCCATCATGCAAGGGGGTCCGAATAAGTGTCCGAGTGTTTAAACCCTAATGCATGAGAAATGGCAAGTAAACACGACAATTACATATCTGCCACCATGCAAGAGGGTTTGAATAAGTGTCCGACTGTTTAAACCCTAATGCGTAAGAAATGGCAAATAAACACCATAATTACATATCTACTCTCACGCAAGAGGGTCCGAATAAGTGTCCTAGTGTTCGAATTATAATGCTCGACAAATGGCAAGTAAACAGTATAATTCCATATCCGCCATGATGCAAGAGGGTCTGAATAAGTGTCCGAGTGTTTAAACCCTAACGCATGAGAAATGGCAAGTAAACACCATAATTACATATCTGCTATCATGCAAGAGGGTCTGAATAAGTGTCCGAGTGTTTAAACCCTAATGCATGACAAATGGCAAGTAAACACCATAATTACATATGTGTCATCACGCAAGAGGATCCGAATAAGTGTCCGAGCTTTCGAATCCTAGTGCAAGGAAATGAAGTGTCAACACCATAATTACGTATTTGCCATCATGCAAGCGGGTCCGAATAAGTGTTCGAGTGTTTAAACCGTAATGCATGAGAAATGGCAAGTAAACACCATAACTACATATCTGCCATCATGGAAGAGGGCCTGAATAAGTGTCCGACTGTTTAAACCATAATGCGTGAGAAATGGTAAGTAAACACCATAATTACATATCTGCCACCATGCAAGAGGGTCTGAATTGGTGTCCGACTTTTTAAACCCTAATGCGTAAGAAATGGCAAGTAAACACCATAATTACATATCTTCTCTCACGCAAGAGGGTCCGAATAAGTGTCCTAGTGTTCGAGTTATAATGCTCGACAAATGGCAACTAAACACTGTAATTCCATATCTGCCGTCATGCAAGAGTGTCTGAATAAGTGTCCGAGTTTTTAAACCCTAATGCATGTGAAATGGCAAGTAAACACCATAATTGCATATCTGTCATCAAGCAAGACGGTCCGAATAAGTGTCCGAGTGTTCAAATCCTAATGCTCGAGAAATGGGAAGTAACACCATAATTACATTTCCGCCATCATGCAAGGGGTCCGAATAAGTGTCTGAGTGTTTAAATCCTAATGCATGAGAAATGGCAACTAAATACCATAATTACATATCTGCCATCATGCAAGAGGATCCGAATAAGTGTCCGAGTTTCCGAATCCTAATGCTCGAGAAACTGCAATTAAATACCATAATTACATATCTGCCATCATACAAGAGGGTTCGAATAAGTGTCCGAGTGTTTAAACCATAATGCATGAGAAATGGTGAGTAAACACCATAATTACATATCTGCCACCATGCAAGAGGGTCTGAATAACTGTCCGACTGTTTAGACCCTAATGTGTAAGAAATGGCAAGTAAACACCATAATTACATATCTTCTCTCAAGCAAGAGGGTCCGAATAAGTGTCCTAGTGTTCGAATTATAATGCTCGACAAATGGCAAGTAAACACTATAATTCCATATCTGCCGTCATGCAAGAGTGTCCGAATAAGTGTCCGAGTCTTTAAACCATAATGCATGTGAAATGGCAAGTAAACACCATAATTACATATCTGTCATCATGCAAGAGGGTCCAAATAAGTGTCCGAGTGTTCGAATCGTAATGCTCGAGAAATGGCAAGTAACACCATAATTATATATCCGCCATCATGCAAGGGGGTCCGAATAAGTGTCTGAGTATTTAAATCCTAATGCATAAGAAATGGCAAGTAAACACCATAATTATATATCTGCCATCATGCAAGAGGTTCCGAATAAGTTTCCGAGTGTTTAAACCCTAATGCATGAGAAATGGCAAATAAACACCACAATTACATATCTGCCACTATGCAAGAGGGTCTGAAAAAGTGTCCGACTGTTTAAACCCTAATGCATAAGAAATGGCAAGTAAACACCCTAATTACATATCTACTCTCACGCAAGAGGGTCCGAATAAGTGTCCTAGTGTTCGAATTATAATGCTCGACAAATGGCAAGTAAACAGTATAATTCCATTTATGCCATGACGCAAGAGGGTCTGAATAAGTGTCCGAGTGTTTAAACCCTAATGCATGAGAAATGGCAAGTAAACACCATAATTACATATCTGCCATAATGCAAGAGGGTCTGAATAAGTGTCCGAGTGTTTAAACCCTAATGCATGACAAATGGCAAGTGAACACCATAATTACATATGTGCCATCACGCAAGAGAATCCGAATAAGTGTCCGAGCTTTCGAATCCTAGTGCAAAGAAATGGAGAGTCGACCCCATAATTACGTATTTGCCATCATGCAAGGGGTCCGAATAAGTGTCCGAGTGTTTAAACCCTAATGCATGAGAAATGGCAAGTAAACACCATAATTACATGTCTGCCATCGTACAAGAGGGTCCAATTAACTGTTCGAGTGTTCGAATCCTAACGCTCGAGAAACAGAAATTAAACACCATAATTACATATCTGCCATCGTGTAAGAGGGTCCGAATAAGTGTCCGAGTGTTTATACCATAATGCATGGGAAATGGTAAGTAAACACCATAATTACATATCTGACACCATGCAAGAGGGTCTGAATAAGTATCCGACTGTTTAAACCCAAATACGTAGGAAATGGCAAGTAAGCACCATAATTACATATCTTCTCTCACGCAAGAGGGTCCGAATAAGTGTCCTAGTGTTCGAATTATAATGTTCGAAAAATGCAAGTAAGCACTATTATTCCATATCTGCCGTCATGCAACAGTGTCCAAATAAGTGTCCGAGTCTACCCTAATGCATGTGAAATGGCAAGTAAACACCCTAATTACATATCTGTCATCATGCAAGAGGGTCCGAATAAGTGTCTGAGTGTTCGAATCCTAATGCTCGAGAAATGGCAAGTAACACCATAATTACAAATCCGCTATCATGCAAGGGGGTCCGAATAAGTGTCTGAGTGTTTAAATCCTAATGCATGAGAAATGGCAAATAAAAACCCTAATTACATATCTGCCATCATGCAAGAGGTTCCGAATAAGTGTCCGAGTGTTTAAACCGTAATGCATGAGAAATGGCAAGTAAACACCACAATTACATATCTGCCACCATGCAAGAGGGTCTGAATAAGTGTCCGACTGTTTAAACACTAATGCGTAAGAAATGGCAAGTAAACACCCTAATTACATATCTACTCTCACGCAAGAGGATCCGAATAAGTGGCCTAGTGTTCGAATTATAATGCTCGACAAATGGCAAGTAAACAGTATAATTCCATATCTGCCATGATGGAAGAGGGTCTGAATAAGTGTCTGAGTGTTTAAACCCTAATGCCTGAGAAATGGCAAGTAAACACCATAATTACATATCTGCCATCATGCAAAAGGGTCTGAATAAGTGTCCGAATGTTTAAACCCTAATGCATGACAAATGGCAAGTGAACACCATAATTACATATGTGCCGGCACGCAAGAGGATCCGAATAAGTGTCCGAGCTTTCGAATCCTAGTGCAAAGAAATGGAGAGTCGACACCATAATTACGTATTTGCCATCATGCAAGAGGGTCCGAGTAAGTGCCCAAGTGTTTAAACCCTAATGAATGATAAATGGCAAGTAAACACCACAATTACACGTCTGCCATCGTACAAGAGGGTCCGAATAAGTGTCCGAGTGTTCGAATCCTAATGCTCGAGAAACTGCAATTAAACACCATAATTACATATCTGCCATCATACAAGAGGGTCCGAATAAGTGTCCGAGTGTTTAAACCATAATGCTGAGAAATGGTAAGTAAACACCATAATTACATATCTGCCACCATGCAAGAGGGTCTGAATAAGTGTCCAACTGTTTAAACCCTAATGCGTAAGAAATGGCAAGTAAACCCCATAATTACATATCTTCTCTCACGCAAGAGGGTCCGAATAAGTGTCCTAGTGTTCGAATTATAACGCTCGACAAATGGCAAGTAAACAGTATAACTCCATATCTGCGATGATGCAAGAGGGTCCGAATAACTGTCCGAGTCTTTAAACCCTAATGCATGTGAAATGGCAAGTGAACGCCATAATTACATATCTGCCATTATGCAAGAGGGTCCGAATAAGTGTCCGAGTGTTCGAATCCTAATGCTCGAAAAATGGCAAGTAACACCATAATTACATATCCGCCATCATGCAAGGGGGTCCGAATAAGTGTCCGAGTGTTTAAATCCTAATGCATGAGAAATGGAAAATAAAAACCCTAATTACATATCTGCCATCATGCAAGATGTTCCGAATAAGTGTCCGAGTGTTTAAACCCTAATGCATGAGAAATGGCAAGTAAACACCATAATTACATATCTGCCGTCATGCAAAAGGGTCTGAATAAGTGTCCTAGTGTTTAAACCCCAATGCATGAGAAATGGAAAATAAACACCATAATTACACGTCTGCCATCGTGCAAGAGGGTCCGAATAAGTGTCCGAGTGTTCGAATCCTAATGCTCGAGAAACTACAATTAAACACCATAATTACATATCTGCCATCATACAGGAGGGTCCGAATAAGTGTCCGAGTGTTTAAACCCTAATGCATGAGAAATGGTAAGTGAACACCATAATTACATATCTGCCACCATGCAAGAGGGCCTGAATAAGTGTCTGACTGTTTAAACCCTAGTACGTAAGAAATGGCAAGTAAACACCACAATTACATATCTTCTCTTACGCAAGAGCGTCCGAATAAGTGTCCTAGTGTTCGAATTATAATGCTCGACAAGTGGCAAGTAAACACTATAAGTCCATATCTGCCGTCATGCAAGAGTGTCTGAATAAGTGTCCGAGTCTTTAAACCCTAATGCATGTGAAATGGCAAGTAAACACCATAATTACATATCTGCCATCATGCAAGAGCGTACGAATAAGTGTCTGACTGTGCAAATCCTAATGCTCGAGAAATGGCAAGTAACACCATAATTACATATCTGCCATCATGCAAGAGTGTCCGAATAAGTGTCTGAGTGTTTAAACCCTAATGCACGAGAAATGGCAAGTAAACACCATAATTACATATCTGCCATCGTGCAACAGGGTCCGTATAAGTGTCCTAGTGTTCGAATCCTAATGCTCAAGAAATGGCAACTAAACACCATAATTACATATCTGCCATCATGCAAGAGGGTCCGAATAAGTGTCCGAGTGTTTAAACCCAAATGCATGAGAAATGGCAAGTAGACACCACAATTACATATCTGCCATCATGCAAGAGTGTCTAAATATGTGTCCGACTGTTTAAACCCTAATGCGTAAGAAATGGCAAGTAAACACCATAATTACATATTTGCTCTCACGCAAGAGGGTCCGAATAAGTGTCCTAGTGTTCGAATTGTAATGCTCGACAAAAGGCAAGTAGACACAATAGTTCCATATTAGCCATCATGCAAGAGGGTCTGAATAGGTGTCCGAGTCTTTAAACCGTAATGCATGAGAAATGACAAATAAACACCATAATTACATATCTGCCATCATGCAAGGGGGTCCGAATAAGTGTTCGAGTGTTCGAATCCTAACGCTCGAGAAATGGCAACTAAACATGAGAATTGCATATTTGCCATCATACAAGAGGGTCCAAATAAGTGTCCAAGTGTTTAAACCCTAATGCAGGAGAAATGGCAAATAAAAACCATAATTAGAGATCTGCCATCATGCAAGAGGGTCCGAATAAGCGTCGGAGTATTTAAACCCTAATGCATGAGAAATGGCAAGTAAATACCATAATTTGACATCGGCCATCATGCAACAGGGTTTGAATAAGTGTCCGAGTCTTTAAACCCAAATGCATGAGAAATGGCAAGTAAACACCATGATTACATATCTGCCATCACGCAAGAGGATCCGAATAAGTGTCCGAGTTTTCGAATCATAATGCAAAAGAAATGGAGAGTCGACACCATAGTTACATATCAGCCGTCATGCAAGAGGGTCTGAATAAGTGTCCGAGTGTTCGAATCCTAATGCTCGAGAAATGGCAAGTTAACACCATAATTACATCTCTGCCATCGTGCAAGAGGGTCCGAATAAGTGTCCGAGTGTTTAAACCCTAATGCCTGAGAAATGGCAAGTAAACACCCTAATTACATATCTGCCATCATGCAAGATGGTCCGAATAAGTGTCCGAGTGTTTGAATCCTAATGCTCAAGAAACGGCAAGTAAACACCATAATTACATATCTGCCATCATGCAAGAGGGTCCGAATAAGTGTCCGAGTGTTTAAACCCTAATGCATGAGAAATGGCAAGTAAACACCATAATTACATATCAGCGATCGTGCAAGAGGGTCCGAATAAGTGTCCCAGTGTTCGAATCCTAATGCTCGAGAAATGACAATTAAACACCATAATTACGTATCTACCATCATGCAAGAGGGTCCGAATAAGTGTCCGAGTGTTTAAACCCTAATGCATAAGAAATGGCAAGTAAACACCATAACTACATATCTGCCATCATGCAAGAGGGTCTGAATTAGTGTCCGACTGTATAAACCCTAATGCGTAAGAAATGGCAAGTAAACACCATAATTACATATCTGCTCTCACGCAAGAGGGTCTGAATAAGTGTCCTAGTCTTCGAGTTACAATGTTCGACAAATGGCAAGTGAACACTATAATTCCATATCTGCCATCATGCAAGAGGGTCTGAATAAGTGTCCGCGTCTTTAAACCGTAATGAATGAGAAATGGCAAATAAACACCATAATTACATATTTGCCATCATGCAACAGGGTCCGAATAAGTGTCCCAGTGTTTAAACCCTAATGCGTGAGAAATGACAAGTAAACACCATAATTACATATCTGCCATCATGCCAGAGGGTCCGAATAAGTGTCCGAGTGTTCGAATCCTAATGCTCAAGAAATGGCAACTAAACCCCATAATTACATATCTGCCGTCATGCAAGAGGGTCCGAATAAGTGTCCGACTGTTTAAACCCTAATGCATGAGAAATCGCAAGTAAACACCACAATTACATATCTGCCATCATGCAAGGGGGTCCGAATAAGGGTCCGGTTGTTCGAATCCTAATGCTCGAGAAATGGCAAGTAAACACCATAATTACATATCTCCCATCAAGCAAGAGGGTCTGAATAAGTGTCCGAGAGTTTAAACCCTAATGCATAAGAAATGGCAAGTAAACATCATAATTTCATACCTGCCATCATGCAAGAGGGTCCGAATAAGTATCCGAGTGTTTAAACCCTGATGCATGAGAAATGGCAAATTAACACCATAATTACATATCTGCCATCATGCAAGAGGATCTGAATAATTATCCGAGTGTTTAAACCGTAATGTATGAGAAATGGCAAGTAAACACAATAATTACATATCTGCCATTATGCACGAGGGTCTGAATAAGTGTCAGAGTGTTTAAAACCTAATGCATGAGAAATGGCAAGTAAACGCCATAGCTACGTATCTGCCATCAAGCAAAAGGATCCGAATAAGTGTCCGAGTTTTCGAATCCTAATGCAAAAGAAATGGAAAGTCGACACCATATTACATATCTTCCATCATGGAAAAGGGTTTGAATCCTAATGCTCGAGAAATGGCAAGTAAACACCACAATTACATATCTGCCATCATGCAAGAGGGTCCGAATAAGTGTCTGAGTGTTTAAACCCTAATGCATGAGAAATGGTAAGTAAACACTATAATTACATATCTGCCATCATGCGAGAGGGTCCGAATAACTGTCCGACTGTTTGAATCCTAATGCTCGAGAAATGGCAAGTAAACACCATAATTACATATCTGCCATCATGGAAGGGGGTTCGAATAAGTGTCCGAGTGTTTAAACCCTCATGCATGACAATGGCAAATAAACAATATAATTACATATCTGTCACCGTGTAAGAGGGTCCGAATAAGTGTCCATGTGTTTAACCCCTACTGAATGAGAAATGGAAAATAAACACCATAATTACATATCTGCCATCATGCAAGAGGGTCCGAATAAGTGTCCGAGTGTCTAAACCCGAATGCATGACAGACGGCAAGTAAACACCATAATTACATATCTGCCATCACGCAAAAAGATCCGAATAAGTGCCCCATTTTTCGAATCCTAATGCTCGAAAAATAGAACGTAGACACCATAATTACATATCTGCCATCATGCAGGAGGGTCTGAATAAGTGTCCGAGTGTTTAAACCCTAATGCATGAGAAATGGCAAGTGAACACCATAATTACATATCTGCCATCATGCAGGAGGGTCCGAATAAGTGTCCGAGTGTTCAAATCCTAATGCTCGAGAAATGGAAATTAAACGCCATAATTACATATCTGCCATCATTAAGAGGGTCCGAATAAGTGTCCGAGTGTTTAAACCGAATTGCATGAGAAATGGCAAGTAACACCATAATTACATATTTGCCATCATGCAAGAGGGTCTAAATAAGTGTCCGGCTGTTTAAACCCTCATGCGTAAAAATTGGCAAGTAGACACCATAATTACATAGCTGCCATCACGCAAGAGGGTCCGAATAAGTGTCCGAGTGTTTAAACCCTAATGCATGAGAAATGGCAAGTAAACACCATAATTACATATCTGCTATCAATCAAGAGGGTCTGAATAAGTGTCCGAGTGTTCGAATCCTAATGATCGAGAAATGGCAAGTAAACACCATAATTAGACAGCCGCCATCATGCAAGAGGGTCCGAATAAGTGAATGAGTGTTTAAACCCTAATGCATGAGAAATGGTAAGTAAACAACGTAGTTACATATCTACCATCATGTAAGAGGGTCTGAATAAGTGTCCGAGTGTTTAAACCCTAATGCACGAGAAATGGCAAATAAACACCATAATTACATATCTGCCATCGTGCAAGAGGGTCCGAATAATTGTCCGAGTATTTGAATCCTAATACTCGAGAAATGGCATGTAAACACCATAATTACATATCTACCATCATGGCAGAGGGTCCAAATAAGTGTCCGAGTGTTTAAGCCCTAATGCATGACAATGGCAAATAAACACCACAATTACATATCTTCCATCATGCAAGAGGGTCCAAATAAGTGTCCAAGTTTTCGAATCCTAATGCAAAATAAATGGAAAGCCGACACCATAATTACATATCTGTCATCATGCAAGAGGGTCCCAATAAGTGTCCGAGTGTTCGAATCCTAATGCTTGAGAAATAGCAAGTAACACCATAATTACATATCTACCATCATGCAGGAGGGTCCGAATAAGTGTCCGAGTGTTTAAACCCTAATGCATTAGGAATGGCAAGTAAACACCATAATTATATATCTACCATCATGCAAGAGGGTCTGATTAAGTGTCCGACTGTTTAAACGCTAATGCGTAAGAATTAGCAAGTAAACACCATAATTACATATCTGCCATCATGCAAGAGGGTCCGAATAAGTGTCCGATTGTTTAAACCCTAATGCATGAGAAATGGCAAGTAAATACCATAATTACATAACTGCCATCATGCAAAAGGGTCCGAATAAGTGTCCGAGTGTTGGAATCCTAATGCTCGAGAAATGGCGATTAAACACCATAATTACATATCTCCCATCATGTAAGAGGGTCTGAATAAGTGTCCGAGTGTTTAATCCCTAATGCATGAGAAATGGCAAGTAAACACCATAATTACATATCTGCCATCATGCAAGACGGTCAGATTAAGTGTCCGAGTGTTCGAATCCTAACGCTCGAGAAATGGCAAGTAAACACCATAATTACATATCTGCCATCATGCAAGACGGTCAGATTAAGTGTCCGAGTGTTCGAATCCTAACGCTCGAGAAATGGCAAGTAAACACCATAATTACATATCTGCCATCATGCAAGACGGTCAGATTAAGTGTCCGAGTGTTCGAATCCTAACGCTCAAGAAATGGCAAGTAAACACCATAATTACATATTTACCATAATGCCAGAGGGTCCGAATAAGTGTCCAAGTGTTTAAACCCTAATGCATGACAAATGGAAAATAAACACCACAATTACATATATGCCATCATGCAAGAGGGTCCGAATAAGTGTCCGAGTGTTTAAACCCTAATGCATTGGAAATGGAAAGTAAACACCATAATTACACATCTGCCATCACGCAAGAGGATCCGAATAAGTGGCCGAGTGTTTGAATCTTAATGCAAAAGAAATGGAAAGTCGACACCATAATTACATATCTGCCATAATGCAGGAGGGTCTGAATAAGTGTCCGAGTGTTTGAATCCTAATGATCGACAAATGGCAAGTAAACACCATAATTACATATCTGCTATCATGCACGAGGGTCTGAATAAGTGTCCGAGTGTTTAAACCCTAATGCATGAGAAATGGCAAGTAAACACCATAATTACATATCTGCCATCATGCAATTGGGTCCGAATAAGTGTCCGAGTGTTGGAATCCTAATGCTCCAGAAATGGCAATTAAACACCATAATTACATATCTGCCATCATTTAAGAGAGTCCGAATAAGTGTCCGAGTGTTTAAACCCTAACGCCTGAGAAATGGCTAGTGAACACCATAATTGCATATCTGCCATCATGCAAGAGGGTCTGAATAAGTGTCCGACTGTTTAAACCCTAATGCGTGGGAATTGGCAAGTAAACACCATAATTACATATCTGCCATCATGCAAGAGGGTCCGAATAAGTGTCCGATTGATTAAACCCTAATGCATGAGAAATGGCAAATAAACACCATAATTACATATCTGCCATCATGCAAGAGGGTCCGAATAATTGTCTGAGTGTTGGAATCCTAATGCTCGAGAAGTGGCGATTAAACACTACAATTACATATCTGCCATCACGTAAAAGGGTGTGAATCAGTGTTCGAGTGTTTAAACCCTAATGCATGAGAAATGGCATGTATACGCCATAATTACATATCTGCCATCATGACAGAGGGTCCGAATAAGTGTCCGAGTGTTTAAACCCTAATGCATGACAATGGAAAATAAACGACATCATTACATATCTGCCATCATACAAGAGGGTCCGAATAAGTGTTCGATTGTCTAAACCCGAATGCATGAGAAACGGCAAGTAAACACCTTAATTACACATATGCCATCAAGCAAGAGGATCCGAATATGTGTCTGAGTTGTCAAATCCTAATGCAAAAGAAATGTAAAGTCGACACCATAATTACATATCTGCCATCATGCACGAGGGTCCGAATAGGTGTCCGTGTGTTTAAACGCTAATGCATGAGAAATGATAAGAAAACAACGGTGTTACATATCTGCTATCATGCAAGAGGGTCCGAATAAGTGTCCGAGTGTTTAAACGCTAATGCATGACAAATGGCAAATAAACACCATAATTACATATCTGTCATCATACAGGAGGGTCCGAATAAGTGTCCGAGTGCTTGAATAAAAATGCTCGAGAAATGTCCAGTAAACACCATAATTACATATCTGCCATCATGCAAGAGGGTCCGAATAAGTGTCCGAGTGTTTAAACCATAATGCATGACAATGGCAAATAAACGATATAATTACATATCATCCATCATGCAAGAGGGTCCGAATAAGTGTCCGAGTGTTTAAACCCTAATGAATGAGAAATGGAAAATAAACAGCATAATTACATATCTGCCATCATGCAAGAGGGTCCGAACAAGTGTCCGAGTGTCTAAACCCGAATGCATGAGAAATGGCAAGTAAACACCATAATTACATATCTGCCATCACGCATGAGGATCCGAATAAGTGTCCAAGTTTTTGAATCCTAATGCAAAATAAATAGAAAGTCGACACCATAATTACATATCTGCCATCATGCATGAGGGTCCGAAAAACTGTCCGAGTGTTCGAGTCCTAATGCTCGAGAAATGGCAAGTAAACACCATAATTATATATCTGCCATCGTGCATGAGGCTACGAATAAGTGTCCAAGCGTTTAAACCCTAATGCATGAGAAATGGAAAGTAAACTCCACAATTACATATCTGCCATCATGCAAGAGGGCCCGAGTAAGTGTCCGAGTATTTAAGCCCTAATGCATGAGAAATGGCAAGTAAACACCTTAATTACATATCTACAATCATGCAAGAGGGTCCGAATAAGTGTCTGAGTGTTTAAACCAGAATGCATGAGAAATGGCAAGTAAACACCATAATTACATATCTGCCATCATGCAAGAGGGTTCGAATAAGTGTCTGAGTGTTTAAACCCTAATGCATGAAAAATGGCAAGTAAATACCATATTCACATATCTCCCACCATGCAACAGGTTCCGAATTAGTGTCTGAGCATTTAAATACTAATGCACGAGAAATGGCTAGTAAACACCATAATTACATATCTGTCATCATGCAAGAGGGTCCGAGTAAGTGTCTGAGTGTTTAAACCGTAATGCATGAGAAATGGCAAATAAACACCATAATTACATGTCTGCCTTCATGCAAGAGGGTCTGAATAAGCGTCTGAGTGTTTAAACCCTAATGCATGAGAAATGGCAAATAAACACCATAATTACATATCTGCCATCATGCAAGAGGGTCTGAATAAGTGTCTGACTGTGTGTCTGAGTGTTTAAACCCTAATGTATGAGAAATGGCAAGTAAACACCATAATCACATATCTGCCACTATGCAAGTCGTTCCGAATAAGTGTCCGAGCGTTTAAATCCTAATGCATGAGAAATGGCAACTAAACACCATAATTGCATATCTATCATCATGCAAGAGGGTCCGAGTAAGTGTCTGAGTGTTTAAACGCTAATGCATGAGAAATGGTAAGTAAACACCATAATTACATATCTGCCATCATGCAAAAGGGTCCGAGTAAGTGTCCGAGTGTTTAAACCCTAATGCATGAGAAATGGCAAGTAAACACCTTAATTACATATCTACAATCATGCAAGAGGGTCCGAATAAGTGTCTGAGTGGTTAAACCCGAAAGCATGAGAAATGGCAAGTAAACACCATAATTACATATCTCCCATCATGCAAGAGGGTCCGAATAAATGTTTGAGTGTTTAAACCCTAATGCATGAGAAATGGCAAGTAAACACCATAATCACATATCTGCCACTATGCAAGTCGTTCTGAATAAGTGTCCGAGCGTTTAAATCCTAATGCATGAGAAATGGCAACTAAACACCATAATTGCATATCTATCATCATGCAAGAGGGTCCGAGTAAGTTTCTGAGTGTTTAAACCGCAATGCATGAGAAATGGCAAACAAACACCATAATTACATATCTACCATCATACAAGAGGGTCTGAGTAAGTGTCTGAGTGTTTAAACCCTAATGCATGAGAAATGGCAAGTAAACACCATAATTACATATCTGCCGTCATGCAAGAGGGTCTGAATAAGTGTCTGAGTGTTTGAACCCTAATGCATGAGAAATGGCAAGTAAACACCATAATTACATATCTGTCATCATGCAAGAGCGCCCGAATAAGTGTCCGAGTGTTTAAACCCTAATGCATGAGAAATGGCAAGTAAACACCATAATCACATATTGGCCACCATGCAAGTGGTTCCGAATAAGTGTCCGAGTGTTTAAACCCTAAAGCATGAGAAATGGAAAGTAAATACCATAATTACGTATCTGCCATCATGCAAGTGGGTCTGAATAAGTGTCTGAGTGTTTAAACCCTAATGCATGACAAATGGCAGGTAAACACAATAATCACATATCTGCCACCATGCAAGTGGTTCCGAATAAGTGTCCGAGCGTTTAAACCCTAGTGCATGAGAAATGGCAAGTAACACCATAATTACATATCTGCCATCATGCAAGAGGGTCCGAAGAAGTGTCCGAGTGTTTAAACCCCAATGCATGAGAAATGGCAAGTAAACACTATAATTACATATCTTCCGTAATGCAAGAGGGTCAGACTAAGTGTCCAAGTGTTTAAACCCCAATGCATGAGAAATGGCAAGTAACACCATAATTACATATCTGCAATCATGGAAGAGGGTCCAAATATGTGTCCGAGTGTTTAAACCCTAATGCATGAGAAATGGCAAGTAAACACCATAATCACATATCTGCCACTATGCAAGTCGTTCTGAATAAGTGTACGAGCGTTTAAATCCTAATGCATGAGAAATGGCAACTAAACACCATAATTGCATATCTATCATCATGCAAGAGGGTCCGAGTAAGTTTCTGAGTGTTTAAACCGCAATGCATGAGAAATGGCAAACAAACACCATAATTACATATCTACCATCATACAAGAGGGTCTGAGTAAGTGTCTGAGTGTTTAAACCCTAATGCATGAGAAATGGCAAGTAAACACCATAATTACATATCTGCCGTCATGCAAGAGGGTCTGAATAAGTGTCTGAGTGTTTGAACCGTAATGCATGAGAAGTGGCAAGTAAACACCATAATTACATATCTGTCATCATGCAAGAGCGCCCGAATAAGTGTCCGAGTGTTTAAACCCTAATGCATGAGAAATGGCAAGTAAACACCATAATCACATATTGGCCACCATGCAAGTGGTTCCGAATAAGTGTCCGAGTGTTTAAACCCTAATGCATGAGAAATGGAAAGTAAATACCATAATTACGTATCTGCCATCATGCAAGTGGGTCTGAATAAGTGTCTGAGTGTTTAAACCCTAATGCATGACAAATGGCAGGTAAACACAATAATCACATATCTGCCACCATGCAAGTGGTTCCGAATAAGTGTCCGAGCGTTTAAACCCTAGTGCATGAGAAATGGCAAGTAACACCATAATTACATATCTGCCATCATGCAAGAGGGTCCGAAGAAGTGTCCGAGTGTTTAAACCCCAATGCATGAGAAATGGCAAGTAAACACTATAATTACATATCTTCCGTAATGCAAGAGGGTCAGACTAAGTGTCCAAGTGTTTAAACCCCAATGCATGAGAAATGGCAAGTAACACCATAATTACATATCTGCCATCATGGAAGAGGGTCCAAATATGTGTCCGAGTGTTTAAACCCTAATGCATGAGAAATGCCAAGTAAACACCATAATCACATATATGCCATCATGCAAGGGGGTTGGAATAAGTGTCTGAGTGTTCGATTCCTAATGCACAAGAAACGGAAAGTAGACACAATAATTACATATCAGTCATCATACCAGAGGGTCTGAATAGGTGTCCAAATGTTCGAATCCTAAGGCTCGAGAAATGGCCAGTCAACACCATGGTTACTTATCTGCCATCATACAAGAGGGTACGAATAAGTGTCCGAGGGTTTAAACCCTAATGCATGAGAAATGGCAAGTAAACACCATAATTACATATCTGCCATCATGCAAGAGGGTCCGAGTAAGTGTCCGAGTGTTTAAACGCTAATGCATGAGAAATGGTAAGCAAACACCATAATTACATATCTGCCATCATGCAAAAGGGTCCGAGTAACTGTCCGAGTGTTTAAACCCTAATGCATGAGAAATGGCGAGTAAACACCTTAATTACATATCTACAATCATGCAAGAGGGTCTGAATAAGTGTCTGTGTGTTTAAACCCTAATGCATAAGAAATGGCAAGTAAACACCATAATTACATATCTGCCATCATACAAGAGGGTCCGAATAAGTGTCTGGGTGTTTAAACCCTAATGCATGAGAAATAGCAACTAAACACCATAATCACATATCTGCCACCATGCATGTCGTTCCGAATAAGTGTCCGAGCGTTCAAATCATAATGCATGAGAAATGGCAAGTAAACACCATAATTACATATCTGCCATCGTGCAAGAGGGTCCGAGTAAGTGTCCGGGTGTTTAAACCCTAATGCATGAGAAACAGCAAATAAACACCATAACTACATATCTGCCATCATGCAAGAGGGTCTGTATAAGTGTCTGAGTGTTTAAAACCTAACGCATGAGAAATGGTAAGTAAATACCATAATTACATATCTGCCATCATGCAAGAGGGTCCAAATAAGTGTCCGAGTGTTTAAACCCTAATGCATGAGAAATGGCAAGTAAACACTATAATTACATATCTGCCATTATGCAAGAGAGGCCGAATAAGTGTGTGAGAGTTTGAACCCTAATGCATGAGAAAATGGCAAGTAAACACCATAATAACATATCTGCCACCATGCAAAAGGGTCCGAATAAGTGTCCGGGTGTTTAAACCCTAGTGCATGAGAAATGGCAAGTAAACACCATAATCACATATCTGCCATCATGGAAGTGGTTCCGAATAAGGGTCCGAGAGTTTAAAACCTAGTGCTTGAGAAATCGAAAGTAAATACCATAATTACATATCTGCCATCATGCAAGAGGGTCCGAATAAGTGTCTGATTTGTTTAAGCCCTAATGCATGAGAAAGGACAAGTAAACACCATAATCACATATCTGCCACCATGCAAGTGGTTCCGAAAAAGTGTCCGAGCGTTTAAACCCTAAGCATGAGAAATGGCAAGTAAACAACATAATTAAATATCTGCCATCATGCAAGAGGGTCCGAGTAAGTTTCCGAGTGTTTAAACCCTAATGCATGGGAAATGGCAAGTAAACACCATCATTACATATCTGCCATCATGCAAGAGGGTTTGAATAAGTGTTTGAGTGTTTAAACCCTAATGCATGAGAAATGGCAAGTAAACACCATAATTACATATCTACCATCATGCAAGAGCATCCGAATAAGTGTCCGAGTGTTTAAACCCTAATGCATGAGACATGGCAAGTAAACACCATAATCACATATCTGCCGTCATGCAAGTTGTTCCGAATAAGTGTCCTAGTGATTAAACCCTAATGCATGAGAAATGGCAAGTAAATACCATAATTACATGTCTGCCATCATGCAATAGGGTTCGAATAAGTGTCTGAGTGTTTAAACCCTAATGCATGAGAAATGGCAAGTAAACACAATAATCACATATCTGCCACCATGCAAGTGGTTCCGAATAAGTGTCCAAGCGTTTAAACCCTAATGCATGAGAAATGGCAAGTAACACCATAATTACATATCTATCATCGTGCAAGAGGGTCCGAAGAAGTGTCCGAGTGTTTCAACCCCAATGCATGAGAAATGGCAAGTAAGTGCAATAATTACATATCTGCCATCATCCATGAGGTTCCGAATAAGTGTCCGAGTGTTTAAACCCTAATGCATGTGAAATGGCAAGTAAACACTATAATTACATATCTGCCATATTGCAAGAGGGTCAGACTAAGTGTCCGGGTGTTTAAATCCTAATGCCTGAGAAATGGCAAGTAACACAATAATTACATATCTGCCATCATGGAAGAGGGTCCGAATATGTGTCCGACTGTTTAAACCCTAATGTATGAGAAATGCCAAGTAAACCCCATAATCACATATCTGCCCTCATGCAAGAGGGTTGGAATAAGTGTCTGAGTGTTCGAATCCTAATGCACAAGAAAGGGAAAATAGACACTATAATTACATATCTGTCATCATACAAGAGGGTTCGAGTAAATGTCCAAATGTTCGAATCCTAAGGCTCGAGAAATGGCCAGTCAACACCATAATTACATATCTGCCATCATACAAGAGGGTCCGAATAAGTGTCCGAGTGTTTAAACCCTAATGCATGAGAAATGGCAAGTAACACCATAATTACATATCTGCCATCATGCAAGAGGCTGCGTATAAGTGTCCAAGCGTTCAAACCGTAATGCATGATAAATGGCAAGTAACACCATAATTACATATCTGCCATCATGCAAGAGGGTCCGAGTAAGTGTCTGAGTGTTTAAACCCTAATGCATGAGAAATGGCAAGTAAACACCATAATTACATATCTACAATCATACAAGAGGGTCCAAATAAGTGACTGAGTGTTTAAACCCTAATGCATGAGAAATGTCAACTAAACACCATAATTACATATTTGCCATCATGCAAGAGGGTCCGAATAAGTGTCTGTGTGTTTAAACCCTAATGCATGAGAAATGGCAAGTAAACACCATAATCACATATCTGCCACCATGCAAGTCGTTCTGAAAAAGTGTCCGAGCGTTCAAATCCTAATGCATGAGAAACGGAAAGTAAACACCATAATTGCATATCTGCCATCATGGAAGAGGGTCCGAGTAAGTGTCCGAGTGTTTAAACCCTAATGCAGGAGAAATGGCAAATAAACACCATAATTACATATCTGCCATCATGCAAGAGGGCCTGAATAAGTGTCTGAGTGTTTAAACCCTAATGCATGAGAAGTGGCAAGTAAACACCATAATTACATATCTGCCATCATGCAAGAGGGTCCGAATAAGTGTCTGAGTGTTTAAACCCTAATGCATGAGAAATAGCAAGTAAACACCATAATCACATATGTGCGACCTTGCAAGTGGTTCCGAAAAAGTGTCTGAGCGTTTAAACCCTAATGCATAAAAAATGGAAAGTAAACAACATAATTACATATCTGCCATCATGCAAGAGGGTCCGAGTAAGTTTCCGACTGTTTAAACCCTAATGCATGGAAAACGGCAACTAAACACCATAATTACATCTCTGCCATCATGCAAGGGGGCCTGAATAAGTGTCTGAGTGTTTAAACCCTAATGCATGAGAAATGGCAAGTAAACACCAAAATTACATATCTGCCATCATGCAAGAGAATCTGAATAAGTGTTCGAGTGTTTAAACCCTAATGCATGAGAAATGGCAAGTAAACACCATAGTCACATATCTGTCATCATGCAAGTTGTTCCGAATAAGTGTCCGAGTGGTAAAACCCTAATGCATGAGAAATTGTAAGTAAATACCATAATTACATATCTGCCATCATGCAAGAGGGTCCGAATAAGTGTCTGAGTGTTTAAACCCTAATGCATGAGAAATGGCAAGTAAACACCATAATCACATATCTGCCACCATGCAAGTGGTTCCGAATAAGTGTCCGAGCGATTAAACCCTAATGCATGAGAAATGGAATGCAAGGGGGTCCGAGTAAGTTTCCGAGTGTTTAAACCCTAATGCACGGGAAATGGCTAGTAAACACCATAATTACATATCTGCCATCATGCAAGAGGGTCTGAATAAGTGTCTGAGTGTTTAAACCCTAATGCATGAGAAATGGCAAGTAAACACCATAATTACATATCTGCCATCATGCAAGAGCATCCGAATAAGTGTCCGAGTGTTTAAACCCTAATGCATGAGAAATGGCAAGTAAACACCATAATCACATAAGTGTCCGAGTGTTTAAACCCTAATGCATGAGAAATGGCAAGTAAATACCATAATTACATATCTGCCATCATGCAAGAGGGTCCGAATAAGTGTCTGAGTGTTTAAACCCTAATGCATGAGTTGCAAAGGGCTGTTGAAGTTAAACAAAAAACCAGAGCTTATACATATATACATCTGTGATATACTCTCTCTCTCTCTCTATATCTCCCTCTCCCTCATCCTTTGTGTGTGTTTAAAAGCCTAGAAAGTGTGTTTTTACCTTAGTTTTGCACTAAGACACACACCATTACACCTTGCTTCGAACTTGAGGGGCTTGGAGGGTTTGTTCTTGAGATTTTGGGCTGGTTTTGATCAGAAGAGAGTGGCTGGACCTGCTGTTCTTGGACTGTTCTTCAAGGGTAACAATCTTGCTTTAAATCCCCCAATCTTGCACTAGCTTTTGACCTATCTTGCATGCTGTTTTAGACTTTGTGTATAACTGAAAAAAGTCTTATATTTTCATGCTTGAGATATCTCATTAAGTTTGTTTTGGCATTTGGGGTCGAATCCTCCCTCTTAGGCCTTGTTTGGCCCTTTTGGTGCTTTCTTTCTTAGGCTTTGGTTACTCTTGAGTTCTGGCCTTCCCACCACTGAAATCCAGTGGATTTTCAGTGGTGAAGAATGGGCTTTGAGGTCTTGCATAGGGGAGGGACACCCCTCTCCCTTGGTCTCTCTTTTGTTTGCATATTTGGCTCAATATGGTAGCATGCATGCCTAGGCTTGTTTGGCTTTATTTTAGAACTTATTCGGTGATCATTTAGCATGTTTTGTCTCTGTCTCATGTTGTTTTCTTTGGCCTTTTACATGTATAATACACTTGCTTTGAAATCCCATCATTTGGCTTAAAGTGTATCATATTGTAGCATATCATTTGAGCATGATTTTGGCTTGGTCCTAAGAAGGTTTTAGCATTATTTTTCCATGATGAAGGTCTGTTGGTTATTGATTTAGTCATGCTTGACATGTTTGATATGGTTGCTACGCATTTTGGCTTGTGAGCCCCAAGTGTATGAGTCATAAACATGCCTTAGTTGGTCTACTTTAATGAGTTGAAGTCGTTTGCCATGTCATTTCAGTCCCCAAACCATGCTAGTATGCTTGCATTCATCACTTCTTTTATGCTTTGAAGATGTGCCCTTTTATGCCTTGAAATGAGCATTGTGCATGCGTAAGTGTTTGAGCCTTCAAGGTTGCCATATCAGTGGGTTTTAGGGCTGATTTCAGTGCACTCAAACTCTGTTTTTGGTGTATAGCTCATACCATGTTGGCTTGGGGTAGTGGTAGTAGGATGCTCCTTTGTTGTGCCTTAACTTTGGGCCTATTAGTGTGTATGCCTCCGTGCTTGATTGTCCATCATTATGGCATCTTTGGCCACTGTTTTGGGGTATGGCCGAGGCCTCCCACTTCAGCCTAAGTCCACTCTTGTACATGGTCACATGCTTGACTTGTTGCCTCTAGTTACATGCTTACATTGTGCCATGTTTGCATCACATTTTAGGTTGCATTGTATTGCATTTTGCATGCTTAATACATTACCTTTGTGTATTTAGGTTACCTATGTTACATCTTTGAGTCAAGCTTGTATACATGCATTACATTGTTTGGTTTGGGGTGTCAAACCAAACTTGAGGGGTGAGGAGTGTTTGTACTTCAACTGACAAAACACATCTCAACCCTCGGTCGTCAATCCCCTTAACCTTAACATGATAGGGCGTTGGCATTCATCTCTTTTGTTTGCATGCATTTACATTGATTTGCAAAACTTGGCCTCTTAGGCCATCATGCCTAATTGATGGCTCGAGGGCCGAGGGTCATACTTCCTTGAGTCCAATGCATGATAGGGAGTATGGCCATGCTTACATTTGCTTGAAATTCCATGCCATACGCTGTCTGTCCTTTTTTGCTGTCAAAAAACAGTTTCTGCAAGGAGTTTGGCCGACCGGCCATATCTAGTGCTGACCGGCCAGAGATCTGTGGCCGATGAACTGAAAGGCAGCCGATGGCCACTTCCCATGGCCGGTGGTTATTCCCATTAGTCGATGGTGTTATGCAGTGTGCAGAGAACCTATCCCAAGACTTTTGTAGTCTTTAGAGAATCAGGGCAGTGTAACACAGAGGCAACAGTGGCATGGTACGGGTTTTCCGGGCAAGACGGATTCGAGCATGCATCATCCAAACATTTTGAAGACGAGGCTGTGGCCATTTTAATTTTGCATTTAATTTGTCAATTAAATGGGAATTCTGTAATAATTAATTAAGTAATTAGTTATTCATTCGGTTGTGTAATATTTATTCGGACCCTCCGAGCAAGGGCAATTGTGTAATACGTGTGTGTGAGTGTGTATATGTCTTCCAACCCCACGTCTTTCTTCCCTTTTATTTATCTGCTTATGATGGTTAGTTTAGGGCATATTCAAATTAGCATACAGTATGATAGCATGTTTGCATTCATTCATTCGTTTTGCATGCACCGGGCTCGGCGCATCATTCTAACTGCATTGGTATTTCAATTCCAAATTGAATACGTGTTAGTTGTAGCATTTCACATGTCATTGTAGATTAGCCGAGCCTGTCTAGATTGCATCTTTGCATGTGTTGCATTAGCCATTTTAAACATGAACTAGGATCACGCATACGATTACTAACTAGTTTCTGTTTTGGCTTGGAGTACTAGGTAAGCTTTTATGCTTTAGCATCTCACATGTGTGTGAATGTTAACATAATAGCATGTTTACCATGAGACTTTGTGCTTATGTGATATAACTGCTTGAATGCCTGTGGATGGAGGTTGAATTACCTAAATTGGAATAATGCATTAAAACTGTGAGTTTCAAGCCCACTAGATAGTGGCAAAACCATTCTTTCTAAAGCCCACCCGATGGTGGCAAAATCTGCATTTTAAGTCTACTTGCGAGTAGCAAACCGCTTTCAAAATAAACATGAAATGTTTTGTTCCAATTCAGGCGATCCAGTCTATACTTGTATGCTGTGTGCATCACATAGTAAATCTAGGCTAATAATCGGAATAAGAACACATAATGTTTTCAAAACAAGATATCATGGTTAGTAGAGGCCGATCTTTGATCCGGCGAGAGGGGGTGCTCATAGCTGACTTTCCCTAATCGTACCCAAGTTCCCGAGCCGAGGCAACTTTGGTGATGACGGACATGTGGCCTTTGGCACCGAGTCAGGGTTTTCTAAATTCCCCCAAAATAAAATATTTAGGTGGCGACTTTGTATCTGGCAAAGCAGTCCATGTTTGGCACTTCTTTTCTAAAAATCTGTTTTTCTCAAAACGATTTGCCAGATTTGGACTCTTTGGTTCAGATTATGAACCGTGACAATTTGAGTCTGAACTGTAGTGAACCCAAAATGAACAGAACGGGGATTCACAGCCCGGGACGTTCGGGGACGTCTACAATTTCTGGCGACTCCGCTAGGGAGTTTAGAGAACTTGACTTGAACTCGTGATATCCTGTTTTGACTACATTTATGTGTTTCTTTGCATTGCATGTGCATTGGTGCGCCTAGGACACCGTGTTGGCCATTTGCTATTCCTCAGCAGTTTGCCAGAGGCTCGCTTCGAGAAGCGTGCCATAAGGCTAACCGGTTGTGGGCTCTGCCAGTATGGGAACACAAACCCCGGTTTTCACCGGGGCACCCTTTTGACCATTCGACCTAGTGAATATTCGAAATCCATAGTGACCATTCCAAATTAGGACAGGTTGCTCACCCAGTGTTAGGTTGTTTTGAAACCGCTGTGTGCGTAGTGGAACCCTAGCTCCTGACAAAATAGCACAGGGAAACCCTACCCCAACATAGGGGTGTTTTGGCTCTCACTTATCTGCTATGTGCTTTAGAGTGTACCTCTACAGGAACAGGCATATCAGGTTGCAAGGTTTGAGTATCAGGCCTGAGGGCACCGGGATCAGCATTTATGGAAATCAGTTATCTACGGATATCAGGTTCAAATTTTGGGAACTGTAATTTGGGGGCAATGATCAGTATTGAAAACCAGTGTATTCAGCTTACCCAACCGTGTGTTGTAATACCCAACTGTGTGTGTGTACTTATTTTACGCCGTTTGCTAGGTAGTTTAGCACGATTGCTTCCAACCCAGTAGATACTCCCCAAGCACTCTGGACTAGAGGTCGTCGACTCCATCGATCCGAGGATCTCGTAGACGGACAACCAGTGTACCACTCTCTACCCCCGGTTACTAGATGGAGGGCAGTTAGGCAGAGGGCGTCAGTTCAGCAATCAGTTCAGAGGGCCTTATCTACCCCACCTGAGTACAGTAGGGATCAGGGTTCTGTTTCATCTATAGAGAGGGAATATATACCGGCAATTCAATCAGATCAGAACAGTATGGCCAGCTTAGAGGAGATGGTGCGCCAACTCCAAGAGAGTATGAAAGTGATGCAGCAGGATGCTGTCCGACAGACAGAGTTCGCCAACAGCAGGCCACGGTTATGAATGAACAAGCAGAATTGATCGTAAGGTTACAACAGCAAACTGGAGCATCTGCTTCACATCAAGCCCCTCCACCACCAAGGGTTCCGATACCCGGGAAGACACCAGATGTCCAGAATGTCCAAGAGGATACAGACCTTCCAGCGGGGCCGGCTCCGCCCCCGATTCCACCACAACTATCCAAGGCACCCACGCTTGTTAATGTACCGGACTCTCCTTTCGAGTTCAAAGTGGACCCCACAGCCTTAAAATTGAACAAGCTGGAAAACATGTTTAAGAAATCCCAAGGAGTCAAGACCATCCCTGACATTGAAGATGGGTATACCGACGCAGCTGTGACACTGCCTGACAGATTCAAAATGCCTCATATTGACCGATTTGATGGATCCGAGGATCCCATGGTGCACCTAAGATTGTTTTCAGATATCTTAAGGGCAATGGGCCTCACCAGACTGGAGAAGCTGTCTCTGTTCGGCCGGACCCTGTTGGGTGTGGCGGCCATATGGTATGCCAAATTAGAAGATGACGTCAAGAGAAACTGGGACGAGATGGCTGAGGCCTTCATCGTACAATACTCATACAATACACAAATCGAGATTACGACTCGTGATCTCGAAACAACAAGGCAAGAGCCTAAAGAGAGCTTCTCAGAATTTGTGACCAGATGGAGGGCTAAGGCTTCGATGATGACTCTAAGGCCCACGGACAAAGACCAGATTCGGATGATTGTGCGCAATCTTCAGCCGAAGTTAATGCAGAAAATGATTGTACTCCCCTTCCCCACTTTCTCTGATCTACATGAGATGGGGGTACAGATTGAGGATGCCTTGAAGCAAGGCTTAATTGATAATGACCGGGAGCAACCTCGAAGAACTTTCAATTGTAGCAACAATGCAGGCCCAAGCAGCACTACCACTACAAGAGCCTCAGAAGTGAGCATGGTCACCACCAACCCCCCTCCAAGAACTATGGCAGCTACGCCATTCTCCAGTGCGTCTGGGAGCCATACACAAACAGCCAAATACCCACCTAAAAGCACCAGAACCTTCGCTCCACTGTATATGCCCCTGTCCAAAGCTCTGGGGGTGTTAATCAGAAAAGGGCACTTGAAGCCCCTAGAGTCGCGGCCATTACCAGAAAAACTTCCCCCTACTCACAATCCAGCAAAATATTGCGCATTTCACCAACAGCACGGTCATGACACCGATCTGTGCTACTGTTTACGTCATGAAATTCAAGATCTCATCGATAACGGGGTGATTCTGCCTCCCGAGAAACCCAATGTTACAACGAACCCCCTCCCTACACACAACCAAGCTCCACCTCCCAAAAGAATCAACTTCATCCAAACTGGGGTCGTGTCTTATGATCCTAGCATCTATATCACTCCTTCCCACCTACCTAAACCGGAGGTGCTTCTTCTTGACTGCACCTACTTTTTGTGCATGATGGACATCTCCACAACCCAACCCAAGCCAATGGTGGTGACTGTCGAGGACAGAAGAGGGGAGACTCCAAAGGAAAAGAGGATTGTTGAGTCGGAGTCTGCGGAATCTGGAAGTTGTGTTGAGAAGACATATAGTCCGAGTGACTACATTTCGTCAATAAACCGGGATGGATTAGGTGTGGAATTGCCGACAGAAGCAGAACTGTGTGTGATCCAAGGGGATGGTTTGGGACAGAGGATAGATGACTTGACGGCTGTGGAACAAGACCTTGCCAATCTCCAGTTTTACAGTGGTCAAGACCCAGGGTACACAGTAGCCAACTGGCTTGACTATGACGAATCGGCAGAGGCTACAGGGTGGTTGGACGATCAACCAGATGTGGTAGAAGAGTTCCAATCAGAACAGGGCCCGACAGGAGCAAGAATGTTAGTGACGGCCGAAAGGGTCGAAGAAAAGAGCACATCGCCGGAGAGCGCCGGTGTCAAGAATTTTGCTCAAGATTGGAGCATTTTGAATACAGGAATTATTGAGCAGCCAGCTGTATTGACACAGTCGGAACATGAAAGATTTGAAGATTCTGAGAGAATCAGGAAGGCAAAGGCCCATGCGGGGATTGAAACTGCTATGATCACAGAAACAGAGAATGCTGCGAGCATAGGGATGGAAGGTACCGCAAGTACGAGAACAGTCATGCTAGAGCTGGACAGGTGTCTGTCGGCCGCAGATGGAATGTGGTGGGAGGACGATGATTTATGTCTTGCTCACACAGATGAGGATTGGGGAAGTAACCAACCAGATGATACCTGGTATATCGGCGAAGTCGATCACATGACAAGGAGTGGACGGTATTTCAAGCCCCCGCACCTAGATCAACCAGAGACGTCTGGAAAGGATAAAGAAGCTGAGAAACAAAAAGAGAAGCAACTTGAAGACGAGGTCGTGCTCAAACAATTGAAAAAGATACAAGCAGACATCTCCATTTGGGGGCTGCTCATGGCATCGCGGGTACACAGACAGGCTGTCTTATCAGCCATGGATAAGGCCAAGCTCTCAATAGAAACTACGCCAGAACAACTGGTGGGATTAGTCTTTCCAGGAGGGGCTACCTCGACGTTGACTTTTTCTACCAAGGAATTGCCACCTGAGGGAGCAAACCATAACAAACTGCTCCACATCTCCGTGGAGTGTAGGAATAAATGGATACCAGTGGTTCTTGTTGATACCGGATCCGCCATCAACGTCTGCCCGGCAAGGACGGCATATGCGATCGGTTTAAAAACCGCGGACTTTGTACCAACAGCCCAGGTGATTCGGGCATACGATAACACAAGTAGAGAGGTCATGGGGACGATGAAAATTCAGACTAAAGTTGGGCCGGGGCAGCATGAGATAGATTTCCATGTCTTAGAGGTTCCTGCAACTTTCAACCTGCTTTTGGGGTGGCCGTGGCTGCATCAGGTAAAGGTAGTGTCATCCACCTTGCATCAAGTGGTGAAATACCCCTATGGGACGGGAGTAGCCATCGTTTTTGGGAATTCATCGATTCATCCACCACCAAAGATATCTACGCCTGTTCTAGAAATTGAGCACGGTATGGAGGATGTGTTCATATCAGGTTTCACCCTGGTTGAGGCTCGGGTTGTACGAGACATCATGGCCGCTAACGAGGGGTTATATGTTAGTGCTCAATCAGTGTATCTCATGAACAAGCTCCAACACTTCCCCAGGATGGGATTGGGAAAGAGTGGCCGGAAGGGCGTCGCAGCATTGGCCGAGGTGCCACACAACCCTCATACCTTTGGTTTGGGTTATCAGCCCACTAAAGAGGATTGGATAAGGAAGGGAAAGGAAATGGTTGGGACAGCCAGAGTGAAGCAGGCTGGGAAGCCTTTTGAGCTAATGCATGGGCCCATTCAGGGTACCCTAAACGGACGCTTCGTCCGGGAGGGGGAGGATTTTCCATTTTGCGGCTTCCCAGAGCCGTGGTTGAACGCGGAGAGGAAGCGCGTGCCTGGTTTTGAGATCTTCTTTGACCTGCAACTATCCGGGGATGACATTGCCGAAGAGCAAAAGGACCCATTGGCTGAGGCTGAGCGGAGCAAGAAAGTGGATTCTGAGGACGCCGAAATTGAAATGGAGTAGCGCTGGCTTGTCTACTTTCAGATCCTCCGATCATACAAAAGTGCTTGGGGGATAACTTCTCGGTGTCCATGATTGGGAATGAAACGGCTGTGGGCCTACCATCAACTATTTTGGATGCATCTATCGCACCCTCCCTCATTTGGCAGTATGAAGAGGGATTTTTGTCAAGCAGCACCGGGTCAGGTAGTGAGCCGGAATCTGATTCCACCGAGCCTTGTGAGTCGGAATCAGGTTCCAGCTCGACTAAGTCTGAGTCCGGTATTCCCGGGGGTGATAACCTGGATGCCACAGTCCTGTCCAGGTCGTCTTTTTCTTTCTCTTTTGAGTCTGTTGTAACAGAAGAATTGGACGGTTTGGGTGTGCATAATGAGAATGATGTGGATGTGGTTTTTGAGTACTTTTCTATGCCCTTGATTTATTGCGTTAATTCAGACTTTCAAAATTTTGATGAAAACGACGAGGACGAAATTCCTCCGGTTTTGCAACGCTTAATTGAACAAGAGCAGGAAAGATATGTTAAACCCTTAGTGGATGAAATCACTACGGTGAATATTGGTACTGAGAAGGACCCGCGGCTGGTCCAGATCGGGTCCACGTTGTCTTCGGAGGAACGCGGGCGCTTAGTCGCTTTATTAAAAGATTTCAAAGATGTTTTCGCGTGGTCCTACAACGACATGCCTGGAATCGATCTTGAGATTGTACAGCACCAGATCCCTCTTGACCCCGTGGCCCGACCTATCAAGCAAAAACTCAAAAGGATCCGCCCTGACTGGGCCATCAAGATTAAGGAAGAGGTCACCAAGCAAATCGACGCATGTTTCATGCTGGTATCCGAATACCCAACTTGGTTAGCCAACATCGTTCCAGTGCCGAAGAAGGATGGCAGGATCAGGGTGTGTGTGGATTTCAGAGATTTGAACAGAGCTAGTCCGAAGGACGACTTCCCCTTGCCGCATATCGATGAGTTGGTAGATTTCACAGCAGGGCATGCTTTGCTCTCGTTCATGGATGGCTTCTCAGGCTATAATCAGATAGTGATGGCACCAGAAGATCGGGAAAAGACTGCTTTCGCCACCCCGTGGGGGACTTACTGCTATAGAGTGATGCCGTTTGGATTGAAGAATGTTGGAGCTACATATCAACGGGCTGCGACCACAATATTGCATGACATGATCCACAAAGAGGTTGAGGTGTATGTGGACGACATGATCGTCAAGTCTAAAGAAAGAGAGGGCCACTACACCGCCTTGCAAAAGTTCTTTCAAAGGATCAGAGAATTCCGGTTGTGGCTGAATCCTCAGAAGTGTACGTTCGGTGTTACAGCGGGAAAAATGCTAGGGTTTTTGATTACACAAAGAGGTATCGAAGTCGACCCTTCCAAAATCAAGGCCATCTTAGAAATGCCCTCACCAAGGACTGAAAAGGAGGTGCGAGGTTTTCTAGGTAAAGTGCAATTCATAAGACGGTTTATCTCAAAATTAACCTTGACTTGTGAACCACTTTTTGGTCTCCTGAAGAAAGGAACAAAGTTCCAGTGGGACGGCCGATGCCAAGATGTTTTTGAACAGATCAAAGAATATTTACAGAACCCACCCGTGCTGTCACTGCCAGAACTAGGGAAGCCGTTGATATTGTACCTATCAGTGACTGAGACTACAATGGGCTGTATGCTCGCACAAGAATCAGAGGACAAAGTGGAGAGAGCCATTTACTATCTGAGTAAGAAGATGCTAGAGTATGAGACTCGCTACACACCGTTGGAAAAGGCTTGCTTAGCCTTGGTATGGGCAACCAGGAAGCTGCGGCACTACCTGTTAGCTCACTCCGTAATGTTGGTTTCACGGCTAGATCCCATCAAATATCTTTTCGAGAAACCGGCACTTACGGGTAGGCTAGCTCGTTGGTTGCTGTTGCTCTCCGAGTTCGATTTGAAATATGTGACGCGCAAGTCAGTCAAGGGAAGAGCAATAGCAGAATTCTTAGCCGATCATCCAATAGAAGGGGGTGAAGCAGTTGAGTACTTATTCCCAGATGAAGCCATTTTGCACATCGACGACGAATTTTGGACGATGTACTTTGACGGAGCGTCAAATCAGTACGGTTACGGGATATGAGTGTTACTAATAGCGCCCGACAATTCCCGTATCCCTCTAGCCTTCAAACTCCGATTCAAAGTTTCGAATAACGAAGCAGAATACGAGGCATGCATTTCCGGTTTAGAAACAGCCCTAGAACTAGGGGCAAGACGGTTGGACGTCATTGGGGACTCGAACCTTGTTGTGTCTTAGGCAAAAGGAGA
This sequence comes from Camellia granthamiana, assembly GCA_036172215.1. Taxonomy (NCBI): domain Eukaryota; kingdom Viridiplantae; phylum Streptophyta; class Magnoliopsida; order Ericales; family Theaceae; genus Camellia; species Camellia granthamiana. The sequence continues at coordinate 190,039 of JAXFYN010000131.1, forward strand.
CTGGAAAGTCAAAGGAGAGAAGATGATGATGTATCACCAGGCCTTGGACTTGTTAATTCCTCGGTTTGAAAAGCTAAACTTTGCTCATCTAGTAAGAGAGAACAACAGGTTCGCAGATTCACTAGTAACTCTATCTTCCATGATAGACATCCCGTGTGCGGTCCGGATGCGTCCAGTCATCATTGACCAGAAATTTGTGCCAACCTATGAGTCGATCGCTGCTATAGATGAGGTTCAGGATGAAAACCCCTGGTATCACGACATTTGGAATTTCTTCGAGAAGAAAGCATATCCATCAGGGGCAAATGCCAAGGATAAAAGGGCAATCAGAATAATGGCTGTTCAGTTCATCATCTGCGGGGGTAAGCTGTATAAGAGAGGTCATCTGGGAATGCATAAACTGTGCGTTGAAGCCGAAGAATCAAAGCGCCTGATGGAGGCCATCTATGGAGGAGAATGTGGTGCACATATGAATGGGGTAATGTTGGCTCGGAAGATCCTCAGACAGGGTTACTATTGGTCCACCATGGAGGAGGATTGTATCAGTTTTGTTCAGCGATGCCACAAATGTCAGATCCATGCAAATCGCATGAACATCCCGCCGTCAAAATTGTACAACATGACTTCGCCATGGCCATTTTCAGTTTGGGGAATAGATGTAATCGAGGCTGTCACGCCAAAGGGGTCGAATGGGCATGAGTTCATCTTGGTCGCGATAGATTATTTCACGAAGTGGGTTGAGGCCCAATCTTATGCGGTGTTGAAGGCGTCGCACGTCGCAAAGTTCATCAGAAAAAACATCATCTGTCGTTATGGGGTCCCAAACAAGATTATTTCAGATAACGGTTCCCACTTCAAGAAGGAAGTGATTGACTTGTTGGAGAAATACAACGTGGCTTTTCATAAGTCATCCACCTATCGGCCGCAAACCAACGGAGCAGTTGAGGCCGCCAACAAGAACATCAATAACATTTTGCAGAAGATGGTGGAAACCTACCGGGATTGGCCAGATAAGCTGCCGTTTGCTCTGTGGGGCTACCGAACTTCAATTAGAACTTCTACTGGGGCGACTCTGTATTCATTGGTTTATGGGATGGAGGCCGTTCTACCAATCGAGATCGAAGTTCCGTCTTTGCGAGTACTGGCTGAGTGTCAGATAGTCGAAGCAGATTGGCAACAAAGCAGATTTGAAGAACTCATGCTCTTTGATGAGAGAAGACTGAAAGCACTGTACCACGTTCAAGGTTATCAGCGCAGAATTGCTCGGGCTTTCAACAAGAAGGTTACATCCAGGAATTTGAAGGAAGGAGATTTGGTGCTCAAGGACAACCAGCTCCCATCCACGACCCTAGGGGCAAATTCAGACCCAATTGGACTGGTCCCTACATCATCAAGTCCATCTGGTCAGGTGGAGCTGTGGTTCTGATGGACCTAGATGGCCTAGAGTTCTCGCAACCGATCAACATGGACAAGTTGAAGAAATATTGCCCCTGAGAGGCTCGCTAGGCCGAAAACCCGAAAGGGCGACCTAGGCAAAAGTTAGAGCATAGAAAATTTGAAATTATAAAAACTGAGCTCGCAAGGTTGAAAAACCTGCAAAGGGCGGCCTTTGCAAAAATTTAGAGCGTAAAAGGAGAGTGGAAATACTCGAGCGAACCTAAGCCTGAACCACATAAGGCTTGATTCCCATCTTTGGGATACGTAGGCAACTTCATCCTGAAATTCAGCCACAAACTTTTCCCCGATCAACTTTGTCCATTTGATCATCTCTGCCATCTTTGTTTATTCAGCATTGAAGAGCTTCGATTGTAATCTCTGGTGCAGTGCTATTCAGACTAGGGGCAACTTTCCGTTGCCATGCAGTGCCGCGGTACTCTTCAAACTAGGGGCAACTTTTCAGTTGCAGGGATCAGGGGTTGTGCATCTCGGTGACAGATCCCAGGCGTGTCCAGTTCTGATCCATATCGAAAATACTTTTGAAAAGTTTTAATAAAAGCTGACTTTGTTCAGATTAATCTTTTACGACTTAGACCATTTTTGGACCAAAGCAGAACATTCTCAGTACCCATAACCTTCAATTTCATTGATTTCAATACAGAGTTCTCCTCCTCTTTCATACAAATTGAAGTTGCTTTTTATTACATTCATAAATGATGGCAGATATGTAATTATGGTGTTTACTGGCCATTTCTCGAGTATTAGGATTCGAACAGTCGGACACCTATTCGGACACTCTTGGATGATGGCAGATATGCAATTATGGTGTCGACTTTCCATTTCTTGTGCATTGGGATTCAAAATTTTGGACACCTATTCGGATCCTCCTGCGTGATGGCAGATATGTAATTATGGTGTTTACTTGCCATTTTTCATGCATTAGGGTTTAAACACTCGGACACTTATTCAGACCCTCTTGCATGATGGCAGATATGTAATTATGGTGTTTATTTGTCATTTCTCATGCATTAGGGTTTAAACACTCAAACACTTATTCGGACCCTCTTGCATGATGGCAGATATGTAATTATGGTGTTTATTTGCCATTTCTCATGTATTAGGGTTTAAATACTCGGACACTTATTCGGACCCTCTTGCATGATGGCAGATACATAATTATGGTGTTTGCTTGCCATTTCTCATGCATTAGGGTTTAAAAACTGGGACACTTCTTCGGACCCTCTTGCATGATGGCATATATGTAATTATGGTGTTTAGTTGTCATTTCTCATGCATTAGGTTTTAAACGCTCGGGACACTTATTCAGACTCTCTTGCAAGATGGCAGATATGAAATTATAGCGTTTACTTGCCATTTCTCGAGCATTTGGATTCGAACACTCGGACACTTATTCGGACCCCCTTGCGTGATAGTAGATATGTAATTATGGTGTTTACTTGCCATTTCCCATGCATTAGGGTTTAAAAACTCGGACACTTATGCAGACCCTCTTGCATGATGGCAGATATGTAATTAGGGTGTTTACTTGCCATTTTTTATGCATTAGGGTTTAAACACTCGGACACTTATTCGGACACTCTTGCATGATGGCAGATATGTAATTATGGTGTTTATTTTCCATTTCTCATGCATTTGGGTTTAAACACTAGGACACTTATTCGGACCCTCTTGCATGATCGTAGATATGCAATTATGGTGTTTATTTGCTATTTATCATGCATTAGGGTTTAAACACTCGGACACTTTTTCGGACCCTCTTGCATGATGGCAGATATGTAATTATGCCGTTGACTTTCTATTTCTTGGGCATTGGGATTCAAAAAATTGGACACTTATTCGGATTCTCTTGCGTGATGGCAGATATGTAATTTTGATGTTTACTTGCCATTTCTCATGCATTAAGGTTTAAACACTAGGACACATATTCAGAACCTCTTGCATGATGGCAGATATTTAATTATGGTGTTTCCTTGCCATTTCTTATGCATTACGGTTTAAACCCTCGGACACTTATTCCGACCCTCTTGCATGATGACAGATATGTAATTATGTTGTTTATTTGCCATTTCTTTTGCATTAGGGTTTAAACACTCGGACACTTATTCGGACCCTCTTGCATGATGGCAGTTATGTAATTGTGGTGTTTACTTGCCATTTCTCATGCATTAGGGTTTGAACACTTGGACACTTATTCGAACCCTCTTGCATGATTGCAGATATGTAATTATCGTGTCGACTTTTCATTTCTTGGGCATTGGGATTCAAAAATTCGGACACTTATTTGAATCCTCTTGCGTGATGGCAGATATGTAATTATGGTGCTCACTTGCCATTTCTCATGCATTAGGGTTTGAACACTCGGACACTTATTTAGACCACCTTGCATGATGGCAGATATGTAATTATGTTGTTTACATGCCATTTCTCATACATTAGGGTTTAAACACTCGGACACTTTTTCCAACCCCTTTGCATGATGGCAGACATGTAATTATGGTGTTTACTTGCCATTTCTCGAGCATTAGGACTCGAACACTCGGACACTTATTTGGACCCTCTTGCATGATCGCAGATATGTAATTATGGTGTTTACTGGCCATTTCTCGAGTTTGAGGACACGAACAGTTGGACACTTATTCAGACACTCTTGCATGATGGCAGATATGCAATTATGGTGTTGACTTTCCATTTATTGTGCATCGAGAGTCAAAAATTCGGACACTTATTCGGATTCTCTTGCGTGATGGCAGATATGTAGTTACGGTGTTTACTTGCCATTTTTGATGCAATAGGGTTTAAACACTCGGACACTTATTCAGACCCTCTTGGATGATAGCAGATATGTAATTATGGCGTTTACTTGTCATTTCTGATGCATTAAGGTTTAAACACTCGAACACTTATTCGGACCCTCTAGCATGATGGCAGATATGTAATTATAGTGTGTATTTGTCATTTCTCATGCATTAGGGTTTAAACACTTGAACACTTATTCGGACCCACTTGCATGATGCCAAATATGTAATTATAGTGTTTACTTACCATTTCTCGAGCATTAGGATTCGAACACTCGGACGCTTATTCGGACCCTCTTGCGTGATAGCAGATATGTAATTATGGTGTTACTTGCCATTTCCAATGGATTAGGGTTTAAACTGTCGGACACTTATTCAGACCCTTTTGCATGATGGCAGATATGTAATTATGGTGTTCAATTGCCATTTTTTATGCATTAGGATTTAAACACTCGGACACTTATTCGGACCCTCTTGCATGATGGTAGATATGTAATTATGGTGTTTATTTTCCATTCCTCATGCATTTGGGTTTAAACACTCGGACACTTATTCGGACCCTCTTGCATGATCGTAGATATGTAATTATGCTGTTTATTTGCCATTTCTCATGCATTACGGTTTAAACACTCGGACACTTATTCGGACTCTCTTTCATGATGGCAGATATGTAATTATGGTGTTTATTTGCCATTTCTCATGCATTAGGGTTTAAACACTCAGACACTTATTCGGACCCTCTTGCATGGTCCTAGATATGTAATTATGGTGTTTATTTGTCATTTCTCATGCATTGGGGTTTAAACACACCAACACCTTTTCGGATAGTGTTGCATGATTGTAGATATGTAATTATGGTGTTTACTTGCCATTTCTCGAGCATTAGGATTCGAACACTATGACACTTTTTCGGACAATCTTGTATGACGGCAGATACGTAATTTTGTGGTTTACTTGCCATTTCTCCAGCATTAGGATTCGAATACTCGGACACTTATTCGGACCCTCTTGAATGATGATAGATATGTAATTATGGTGTCTGCTTGCCATTTCTCATGCATTAGGGTTTAAACACTCGGACACTAATTTGGAACCTCTTGCAGGATGGCAGATATGTAATTACGTTGTTTACTTGCCATTTCTCATGCATTGGGGTTTAAACACACGGACACTTATTCGGACCCTCTTGCATGATGGCAGATATGTAATTATCGTGTTTATTTGCCATTTCTGATGCAGTAGGGTTTAAACACTCGGATACTTATTCGGACCCTCGTGCATGAAAATAGATATGTAATTATGGTGTTTACTTGCCATTTCTCATGCATTAGGGTTTAAACACTCGGACACTTATTCGGACCCTCTTGCATGTTGGCAGATATGTAATTGTGGTGTTTATTTGCCATTTCTCATGCATTAGGGTTTAAACACTCGGACACTTATTCGGACCCTCTTGCATGTTGGTAGATACGAAATTACGGTGTTTATTTGCCATTTCTCATGCATTAGGGTTTAAACACTCGGACACTTTTTTGGACCCTCTTGTATGATGGAAGATATGTAATTATGGTGCTTACTTGCATTTTTTATGCATTAGGGTTTAAACACTCGGACACTTATTCAGACCCTCTTGCATGATGGCAGATATTTAATTATAGTGTTCACTTGCCATTACTCATGCATTAGGGTTTAAACTCTCGGACACTTATTCGGACCCTCTAGCATGATGGCAGATATGTAATTATGGTGTTTACTTGACATTTCTCGAGCATTAGGATTCGAACACTCGGACACTCATTCTCACCCTCTTGCATGATGGCAGAAATGTAATTATGGTGTTCACTTGCCATTTCTCGAGTGTTAGGATTCGAACACTGGGATATTTATTCGTACCCTCTTGCATGATTGCAGATATGTAATTATGGTGTTTAGTTGCCATTTCTCATGGATTAGGATTTAAATACTCGGACACTTGTTTAGACCCTCTTGCATGATGGCAAATATGTAATTATGGTGTTTACTTGCCATTTCTAATGCATTAGGGTTTAAACACTCGGACACTTATTCCGTCCCTCTTGCATGATGGCAGATATGTAATTATGGTGTTTACTTGCCATTTCTCGAGCATTGGGATTCGAACACTCGGACACATATTCGGACCGTCTTGCATGGTGGCAGATATATAATTATGGTAATTAGTTGACATTTCTCGAGCATTAGGATTCGAACACTCGGACACTTATTCGGACCCTCCTGCATGATGGCAGATATGTAATTATGGTGTTTACTTGCCATTTCTCGAGTGTTAGGATTCGAACACTGGTACACTTATTCGGACCCTCTTGCATGATTGCAGATATGTAATTATCGTGTCGACTTTCCATTTCTTGTGCATTGGGATTCAAAAATTTGAACACTTATTCGGATCATCTTGCGTGGTGGCAGATATGTAATTATGATGTTTACAAGCCATTTCTCATGGATTAGGGTTGAAACACTCGGCCACTTGTTCAGACCCTCTTGCACGATGGCAGATATGCAATTATGGTTTTTACTTGCCATTTCTCATGCATTAGGGTTTAAACACTCGGACACTTATTCCGACCCACCTGCATGATGGTAGATATGTAATTATGGTGTTTGCTTGCCATTTCTCGAGCATTAGGATTCGAACACGCGGACACTTATTCAGACCCTCTTGCATGATGGCAGATATGTAATTATGGTGTTTACTGGCCATTTCTCGAGTATTAGGATTCGAACAGTCGGACACTTATTCGGACACTCTTGGATCATGGCAGATATGTAATTATGGTGTCGACTTTCCATTTCTTGTGCATTGGGATTCAAAAATTCGGACACCTATTCGGATCCTCTTGCGTGATGGCAGATATGTAATTATGGTGTTTACTTGCCATTTTTCATGCATTAGGGTTTAAACACTCGGACACTTATTCAGACCCTCTTGCATGATGGCAGATATGTAATTATGGTGTTTACTTGCCAATTCTGATGCATTAAGGTTTAAACACTCGGACACTTATTCGGACCCTCTAGCATGATGGCTGATATGCAATTATGGTGTTTATTGCCAATTCTCATGCATTAGGGTTTAAACACCCGGACACTTATTCGGACCCTCTTCCATGATGGTATATATGTAATTATGGTGTTTATTTGCCATTTCTCATGCATTAGGGTTTAAATACTCGGACAATTTTTTGGACCCTCTTGCATGGTGGCAGATATGTAATTATGGTGTTTACTAGCCATTTTTTATGCATTAGGGTTTAAAAACTCGCACACTTATTCGGACCGTCTTGCATGATGGCAGATATGTAATTATGGTGTTTATTTGCCATTTCTCATGCATTAGGGTTTAAACACTAAGACACTTATTCGGACCCTCTTGCATGGTCGTAGATATGTAATTATGGTGTTTATTTGCCATTTATCATGCATTAGGGTTTAAACACTCGGACACTTATTCGGACCCTCTTGCATGATGGCAGATATTGAATTATTGTGTTTACTTGGCCTTTCTCATGCATTAGGGTTTAAACACTCGGACACTTATTCGGAACCTCCTGCATGATGGCAGATATGTAATTATGGTGTTTACTTGCCATTTCTCATGCATTAGGGTTTAAGCACTCGGACAGTTATTCGGACCCTCTTGCATGATGGCAGATATGTAATTATGGTGTTTACTTGCCAATTCTCGACCATTAGGATTCGAACACTCAGACATTTATTCGGACCCTCTTGCATGATGGCAGATATGTAATTATGGTGTCGACTTTCCATTTCTTTTGCATTAGGATTCGAAAACTCGGACACTTATTCGGATCCTCTTGCGTGCTGGCAGATCTGTAATTATGGTGTTAATTTGCCATTTCTCATGGATTAGGGTTTAAACACTCGGATGCTTATTCAGACCCTCTTGCATGATGGCAGATATGTAATTATGGTGTTTACTTGCCATTACTCATGCATTAGGGTTAAAACACTCGGACACTTATTCGGACCCTCTAGCATGATGGCAGATATGTAATTATGGTGTTTATTTGCCATTTCTCATGCATTAGGGTTTAAACACTCGGACACTTTTTCGGACCCTCTTGCATGATGGCAGATATGTAATTATGGTGTTTACTTGACATTTCTCGAGCATTAGGATTCGAACACTCAGACACTTATTCGCACCCTCTTACATGATGGCTGATATGTAATTATGGTGTTTACTTTCCATTTCTCGAGTGTTAGGATTCGAACACTGGGACACGTATTCGGACCCTCTTGCATGATTGCAGCTATGTAATTACGGTGTTTAGTTGTCATTTCTCATGCATTAGGTTTTAAACACTTGGACACTTGTTCAGAGCCTCTTGCATGAATGTAGATATGTAATTATGGTGTTTACTTGCCATTTCTCATGCATTAGGGTTTAAGCACTCGGACACTTATTCCGACCCTCGTGCATGATGGCAGATATGTAATTATGGTGTTTACTTGACATTTCTCGAGCATTAGGATTTGAACACTCGGACACTTACTCGCACCCTCTTACATGATGGCTGATATGTAACTATGGTGTTTACTTTCCATTTCTCGAGTGTTAGGATTCGAACACTAGGACACTTATTCGGACCCTCTTGCATGATTGCAGCTATGTAATTATGGCGTTTAGTTGTCATTTCTCATGCATTAGGTTTTAAACACTCGGACACTTGTTCAGACCCTCTTGCATGAATGTAGATATGTAATTATGGTGTTTACTTGCCATTTCTCATGCATTAGGGTTTAAACACTCGGACACTTATTCCGACCCTCGCGCATGATGGCAGATATGTAATTATGGTGTTTACTTGCAATTTTTCTGGCATTAGGATTCGAACACTCGGACACATATTCGGACCGTCTTGCATGACGGCAGATATATAATTTTGGTGTTTACTTGACATTTCTCGAGCATTAGGATTCAAACACTCGGACACTTATCGTGTCCACTTTCCATTTCTTGTGCATTGGGATTCAAAAATTCGGTTACTCTTGCGTGATGACAGATATGTAATTATGGTGTTTACTTGCCATTTTTCATGCATTAGGGTTTAAACACTCGGACACTTATTCAGACCCTTTTTCATGATGACAGATATGTAATTATGGTGTTTACTTGCCATTTCTGATGCATTAAGGTTTAAACACTCGGACACTTATTCGGACCCTCTAGCATGATGGCAGATATGTAATTATGGTGTTTACTTGCCATTTCTCATGCATTAGGGTTTAAACACTCAAACACTTACTCGAACCCTCTTGCATGGTGGCAGATATGTAATTATGGTATTTATTTGCCATTTCTCATGCATTAGGGTTTAAACACTCGGACACTTATTCGGACCCTCTTGCATGATGGCAGATACGTAATTATGGTGTTTGCTTGCCATTTCTCATGCATTGGGTTTAAAAACTAGGACACTTATTCGGACCCTCTTGCACGATGGCAGATATGTAATTATGGTGTTTAGTTGCCATTTCTCATGCATTAGGTTTTAAACGCTCGGACACTTATTCAGACTCTCTTGCATGATGGCAGATATGAAATTATAGCGTTTACTTGCCATTTCTTGAGCATTTGGATTCGAACTCTCGGACACTTATTCGGACCCTCTTGCGTTTTAGCATCTATGTAATTATGGTGTTTACTTGCCATTTCTCATGCATTAGGGTTTAAACTGTCGGACACTTATTCGGACCCTCTTGCAAGATGGCCGATATCTAATTATGGTGTTTACTTGCCATTTTTTATGCATTAGGGTTTTAACACTCGGACACTTATTCGGACACTCTTGCATGATGGCAGATATGTAATTATGGTGTTTATTTTCCATTTCTCATGCATTTGGCTTTAAACACTAGGACACTTATTCGGAACCTCTTGCATGATCGTAGATATGTAATTATGGTGTTTATTTGCCATTTATCATGCATTAGGGTTTAAACACTCGGACACTTATTCGGACCCTCCTGCATGATGGCAGATATGTAATTATGGTGTTTATTTTCCATTTCTCATGCATTAGGGTTTAAACACTCGGACACTTATTCGGACGCCCTTGCATGATGGCAGATATGTAATTATGTTGTTTATTTGCCATTTCTCATGCATTGGGGTTTAAACACTCTGACACTTTGTCGGACCCTCTTACATGATGGTAGATATGTAATTGTGGTGTTTACTTGCCAGTTCTCGAGCATTCGGATTCGAACACTCTGACACTTTTTCGGACCCTCTTGCATGATGGCAGATATGTAATTATGGTGTTTACTTGCCATTTCTCGAGCATTAGGATTTGAACACTCAGACACTTATTCAGACCCTCTTGCATGATGACAGTTATGTAATTGTAGTGTTTACTTGCCATTTCTCGGGTATTAGGATTCGAACACACGAACCCTTATTCGGACCCTCTTGCATGATGGCAGATATGTAATTATGCTGTTGACTTTCCATTTCTTACGCATTGGGATTCAAAAATTTGAACACTTATTCGGATCCCCTTGCGTGATGGCAGATATGTAATTTTGGTGTTTCCTTGCCATTTCTAATGCATTAGGGTTTAAACACTAGGACATATATTCAGACCCTCTTGCATGATGGCAGATATGTAATTATGGTGTTTCCTTGCCATTTCTTATGCATTAGGGTTTAAACCCTCGGACACTTATTCGGACCCTCTTGCATGATGGCAGATATGTAATTATGGTGTTTATTTGCCATTACTTTTGCATTAGGTTTTAAACACTCAGACACTTATTCGGACCCTCTTGCATGATGGCAGTTATGTAATTGTGGTGTTTACTTGCCACTTCTCATGCATAGGTGTTTAAACACTCGGACACTTATTCGGACCCTCTTGTATGATTGCAGATATGTAATTATCGTGTCGACTTTCCATTTCTTGTTCATTGGGATTCAAAAATTCGGACACTTATTCGGATCCTCTTGCATGATGGCAGATATGTAATTATGGTGTTTACTTGCTATTTCTCATGCATTAGGGTTTAAACACTCGGACACTTATTCAGACCCTCTTGCATGATGGCAGATATGTAATTATGGTGTTTACATGTCATTTCTCCTGCATTAGGGTTTAAACACTCGGGCACTTATTCGGACCCTCTTGCATGATGGCAGATATCTAATTATGGTGTTTACTTGCCATTTCTCGAGCATTAGAATTCGAACACTCGGACACTTATTTGGACCCTCTTGCATGATGGCAGTAATTATCGTGTTTACTGGCCATTTCTCGAGTATTAGGATACGAACAATTGGACACTTATTCGGACACTCTTGCATGATGGCATATATGTAATTATGGTGTCGACTTTCCATTTATTGTGCATCGGGATTCTAAAATTCGGACACTTATTCGGATCCTCTTGCGTGATGGTAGATATGTAGTTATGGTGTTTACTTGCCATTTTTCATGCATTTGGGTTTAAACACTCGGACACTTATTCAGACCCTCTTGCTTGATGGCATATACGTAATTCTGATGTTTACTTGCCATTTCTGATGCATTAAGGTTTAAACACTCGGACACTTATTCCGACCCTGTAGCATGATGGCAGATATGTAATTATAGTGTGTATTTCCCATTTCTCGTGCATTAGGGTGTAAACACTCGAACACTTATTCGGACTCTCTTGCATGATGGCAGATATGCAATTATAGTGTTTACTTGCCATTTCTCGAGCATTAGGATTCGAACACTCGAACACTTATTCGGACCCTCTTGCGTGATAGCAGATATGTAATTATGGTGTTTACTTGCCATTTCTCATGCATTAACGTTTAAACTGTCGGACACTTATTCAGACCCTCTTACATGATGGCATATATGTAATTATGGTGTTCACTTGCCATTTTTTATGCATTAGGGTTTAAACACTCGGACACTTATTCGGACCCTCTTGCATGATGGCAGATATGTAATTATGGTGTTTATTTTCCATTTCTCATGTATTTGGGTTTAAACACTTGGACACTTATTTGGACCCTCTTGCATGATCGTAGATATGTAATTATGCTGTTTATTTGCCATTTCTCATCCATTACAGTTTAAACACTCGGACACTTATTCGGACACTCTTGCATGATGGAAGATGTGTAATTATGGTGTTTGCTTGCCATTTCTCATGCATGAGGGTTTAAACACTCGGACACTTATTTGGACGCCCTTGCATGATGGCAGATATGTAATAATGGTGTTTATTGGCCATTTCTCATGCGTTGGGGTTTAAACACTCTAACACCTTTTCGGACCCTCTTGCATGATGGTAGATATGTAATTATGGTATTTATTTGCCATTTCTCGAGCATTAGGATTCAAACACTCTGACACTTTTTCGGACCCTCTTGCATGATGGCAGATACGTAATTATGGTGTTTACTTGTCATTTCTCGAGCATTAGGATTCGAACACTCGGACACTTATTCGGACCCTCTTGCACGATGGCAGATATGTAATTATGGTGTTTATTTGCCATTTCTCATGCATTAGGGTTTAAACACTCGGACACTAATTAGGAACCTCTTGCATGATGGCAGATGTGTAATTACGTTGTTTGCTTGCCATTTCTCATGCAATGGGGCTTAAACACTCGGACACATATTCGGACCGTCTTGCATGATGGCAGATATATAATTATGGTGTTTACTTGACATTTCTCGAGCATTAGAATTCAAACACTCGGACACTTATCGTGCCGACTTTCCATTTCTTGTGCATTGGGATTCAAAAATTCGGACACCTATTCGGATACTCTTGCGTGATGGCAGATATGTAATTATGGTGTTTACTTGCCATTTTTCATGCATTAGGGTTTAAACGCTCGGACACTTATTCGGACCCTCTTGCATGATGGCAGATACGTAATTATGGTGTTTGCTTGCCATTTCTCATGCATTAGGATTTAAAAACTAGGACACTTATTCGGACCCTCTTGCATGATGGCAGATATGTAATTATGGTGTTTAGTTGTCATTTCTCATGCATTAGGTTTTAAACGCGCGGACACTTATTCAGACTCTCTTGCATGATGGCAGATATGAAATTCTAGCGTTTACTGGCCATTTCTTGAGCATTTGGATTCGAACTCTCGGACACTTATTCGGACCCTCTTGCGTGATAGCATATATGTAATTATGGTGTTAACTTGCCATTTCTCATGCATTAGGGTTTAAACTGTCGGACACTTATTCGGACCCTCTTGCAAGATGGCCGATATCTAATTATGGTGTTTACTTGCCATTTTTTATGCATTAGGGTTTAAACACTCGGACACTTATTCGGACACTCTTGCATGATGGCAGATATGTAATTATGGTGTTTATTTTCCATTTCTCATGCATTTGGCTTTAAATACTAGGACACTTATTCGGAACCTCTTGCATGATCGTAGATATGTAATTATGGTGTTTATTTGCCATTTATCATGCATTAGGGTTTAAACACTCGGACACTTATTTGGACCCTCTTGCATGATGGCAGATATGTAATTATGGTGTTTACTTGCCATTTCTCATGCATTAGGGTTTAAACAATCGGACACTTATTCGGACGCCCTTGCATGATGGCAGATATGTAATTATGGTGTTTATTTGCCATTTCCCATGCATTGGGGTTTAAACACTCTGACACTTTGTCGGACCCTCATGCATGATGGCAGATATGTAATTATGGTGTATACTTGCCATTTCTGGAGCATTCGGATTCGAACACTCTGACACTTTTTCGGACCCTCTTGCATGATGGCAGATATGTAATTATGGTGTTTACTTGCCACTTCTCGAGCATTAGGATTTGAACAATCAGACACTTATTCAGACCCTCTTGCATGATGACAGATATGTAATTGTAGTGTTTACTTGCCATTTCTCGGGTATTAGGATTCGAACCCACGAACCCTTATTCGGACCCTCTTGCATGATGGCAGATATGTAATTATGCTGTTGACTTTCCATTTCTTGCGCATTGGGATTCAAAAATTCGGACACTTATTCGGATCCTCTTGCGTGATGGCAGATATGTAATTTTGGTGTTTCCTTGCCATTTCTCATGCATTAGGGTTTAAACACTAGGACATATATTCAAACCCTCTTGCATTATGGTAGATATGTAATTATGGTGTTTCCTTGCATTAGGGTTTAAACCCTCGGACACTTATTCGGACCCTCTTGCATGATGGCAGATATGTAATTATGGTGTTTATTTGCCATTACTTTTGCATTACGGTTTAAACACTCGGACACTTATTCGGACCCTCGTGCATGATGGCAGTTATGTAATTGTGGTGTTTACTTGCCATTTCTCATGCATTAGTGTTTAAACACTCGGACACTTATTCGGACCCTCTTGCATGATTGCAGATATGTAATTATCGTGTCGACTTACCATTTCTTGTGCATTGGGATTCAAAAATTTGGACACTTATTCGGATCCTCTTGCATGATGGCAGATATGTAATTATGGTGTTTACTTGCTATTTCTCATGCATTAGGGTTTAAACACTCGGACACTTATTCAGACCCTCTTGCATGATGGCAGATATGTAATTATGATGTTTACATGCCATTTCTCCTGCATTAGGGTTTAAACACTCGGGCACTTATTCGGACCCTCTGGCATGATGGCAGATATCTAATTATGGTGTTTACTTGCCATTTCTCGAGCATTAGAATTCGAACACTCGGACACTTATTTGGACCCTCTTGCATGGTGGCAGATATGTAATTATGGTGTTTACTGGCCATTTCTCGAGTATTAGGATATGAACAGTCGGACACTTATTCGGACACTCTTGCGTGATGGCATATATGTAATTATGGTGTCGACTTTCCATTTATTGTGCATCGGGATTCAACAATTCGGACAGTTATTCGGATCCTCTTGCGTGATGGTAGATATGTAGTTATGGTGTTTACTTGCCATTTTTCATGCATTAGGGTTTGAACACTCGGACACTTATTCAGACCCTCTTGCATGATGGCAGATATGTAATTCTGATGTTTACTTGCCATTTCTGATGCATTAAGGTTTAAACACTCGGACACTTATTCCGACCCTCTAGCATGATGGCAGATATTTAATTATAGGGTGTATTTCCCATTTCTCGTGTATTAGGGTTTAAACACTCGAACACTTATTCGGACCCTCTTGCATGATGGCAGATATGTAATTATGGTGTTTACTTGCCATTTCTCGAGCATTAGGATTCGAACACTTGAACACTTATTCGGACCCTCTTTTGTGATAGCAGCTACGTAAATATGGTGTTTACTTGCCATTTCTCATGCATTAAGGTTTAAACTGTCGGACACTTATTCAGACCCTCTTGCATGATGGCATATATGTAATTATGGTGTTCACTTGCCATTTTTTATGCATTATGGTTTAAACACTCGGACACTTATTCGGACCCTCTTGCATGATTGCGGATATGTAATTACGGTGTTTACTTGCCATTTCTCATGCACTGGGGTTTAAACACTCGGACACTTCTTCGGACCCTCTTGCATGATGGCAGATATGTAATGATGGTGTTTATTTGCCATTTCTCATGCATTAGTGTATAAACACTCGAACACTTATTCGGACCCTCTTGCATGAAAATAGATATGTAATTATGGTGTTTATTTGCCATTTATCATTCATTAGGGTTTAAACAGTCGGACACTTATTTGGACCCTCTTGCATGATGGCAGATATGTAATTATGGTGTTTACTTGTCATTTCTCATGCATTAGGGTTTAAACACTCGGACACTTATTCGGACCCTCTTGCATGATGGTAGATATGTAATTATGGTGTTTATTTGTCATTTCTCCTGCATTAGGGTTTAAACACTAGGACACTTTTTTGGACGCTCTTGCCTGATGGCAGATATGTAATTATGGTGTTTACTAGCCATATTTTATGCGTTAGGGTTTAAACATTCGGACACTTATTCGGACCCTGTTGCATGATGGCACAGATGTAATTATGGTGTTTATTTGCCATTTCTCATGCATTAGGGTTTAAACACTCAGACACTTATTCGGACCCTCTTGCAAGATCGTAGATATGTATTTATGGTATTTATTTGCCATTCTTCATGCATTAGGTTTTAAACACTCGGACACTTATTCGGACCCTCTTGCATGATGGCAGATATTGAATTATTGTGTTTACTTGACATTTCTCATGCATTAGGGTTTAAACACTCGGACACTTATTCGGAACCTCTTGCATGATGGCAAATATGTAATTATGGTGTTTACTTGCCATTTCTCATGCATTATGGTTTAAACACTCGGACACTTATTCGGACCCTCTTGCATGATGGCAGATATGTAATTATGGTGTTTACTTGCCATTTCTCATGTATTAGGGTTTAAAAACTCGGACACCTATTCGGACACACTTGCATGATGGCAGATATGTAATTATGGTGTTTACTTGCACTTTCTCATGCATTAGGGTTTAAACACTCGGACAGTTTAAACACTCGGACACTTGTTCAGACCCTCTTGCATGATGGTAGATATGTAATTATGGTGTTTATTTGCCATTTTCCCATGCATTAGGGTTTAAACACTCGGACACTTGTTCGGACCCTCTTGCATGATGGCAAATATGTAATTATGGTGTTTACTTGCCATTTCTCACGGATTAGGGTTTAAACACTCGGACACTTGTTCAGACCCTCTTGCATGATGGCAGATATGTAATTATGGTGTTTACTTGGCATTTCTCTTGCATTAGGGTTTAAACACTCGGACACTTATTCCGACTCTCTTGCATGATGGCAGATAAGTAATTATGGTGTTCACTTGACATTTCTCGAGCATTAGGATTCGAACACTCAGACACTTATTCCGACCCTCTTGCATGATGGCAGATATGTAATTATGGTGTTTACTTCCCATTTCTCTAGTGCTAGGACTCGAACACTGGGACACTTATACGGACCCTCTTGCATGATTGCAAATATGTAATTATCGTGTCGACTTTCCATTTCTTGTGCATTGGGATTCAAGAATTCAAACACTTATTCGGATCATCTTGCGTGATGGCAGATTTGTAATTATGGTGTTTACTTGCCATTTCTCAATGATTAGGGTTTAAACATTCGGACACTTGTTCGGACCCCCTTGCCTGATGGCAGATATGTAATTATGTTGTTTACTTGCAATTTCTCATGCATTAGGGTTTAAACACTCAGACACTTATTCCGACCCTCTTGCATGATGGCAGATATGTAATTATGGCGTTTACTTGCCATTTCTCAAGCATTATGACTGGAACACTCGGACACATATTCGAACCCTCTTGCATGATGGAAGATATGTAATTATGGTGTCGACTTTCCATTTCTTTGGCATTAGGATTCGAAAACTCGAACACTTATTCGGATCCTCTTGCGTGCTGGCAGATCTGTAATTATGGTGTTTACTTGTCATTTCTCATGCATTAGGGTTTAAACACTCGGACACTTATTCAGACCCTCTTGCATGATGGCAGATATGTAATTATGGTGTTTACTTGCCATTACTCATGCGTTAGGGTTTAAACACTCAGACACTTATACGGACCCTTTTGCATGATGGCAAATATGTAATTATGGTGTTTATTTAACATTTCTCATGCACTAGGGTTTAAACATCCGGACATTTTTTCGGACCCTCTTCCATGATGGCAGATATGTAATTATGGTGTTTACTTACCATGTCTAGAGCGTTAGGATTCGAACACTCGGAGACTTATTCGGACCCTCTTGCATGATGGCAGATATGTAATTACGGTGTTTACTTGCCATTTCTCGAGTGTTAAGATTTGAACACTGGGACACCTATTCGGACCCCCTTACATGATTGCAGATATGTAATTATCGTGGCGACTTTCCATTTCTTGTGCATTGGGATTTAAAAATTCGAACACTTATTCGGATCATCTTGCGTGATGGCAGATATGTAATTATGGTGTTTACTTGCCATTTCTCATGGATTAGCGTTTAAACACTCGGACACTCGTTCAGACCCTCTTGCATGATGGCAGATATATAATTATGGTGTTTACTTGCCATTTCTCATGCATTAGGGTTTAAGTACTCGGACACTTATTCCGACCCTCTTGCATGATGGCAGATATGTAATTATGGTGTTTATTTGCCATTTCTCATGCATTAGGGTTTTAACACTCGGACACTTTTTCAGACCCTCTTGCATGATGGTAGATATGTAATTATGGTGTTTACTTGCCATTTCTTGAGCATTAGGATTCAAACACTCGGACACTTATTCGGACCGTCTTGCATGATGACAGATATGTAATTATGGTGTTTACTGGCCATTTCTCGAGTATTAGGATCCGAACAGTCGGACACTTATTCGGACACTCTTGCATGATGGCAGATATGTAATTATGGTGTCGACTTTCCATTTCCTTTGCATCGGGATTCAAAAATTTGGACACTTATTCGGATCCTCTTGCGTGATGGCAGATATGTAATTATGGTGTTTACTTGCCATGTTTCATGCATTAGGGTTTAAACACTCGGACACTTATTCAGATCCTCTTGCATTATGGCAGACATGTAATTATGGGTTTACTTGCCATTTCTGATGCATTAAGGTTTAAACATTCGGACACTTACTCGCACCCTCTAGCATGATGCCAGATATGTAATTATGATGTTTATTTTCCATTTCTCATGCATTAGGCTTTAAACACTCGAACACTTATTCGGACCCTCTTGCATGATGGCAGATATGTAATTACGGTGTTTATTTGCGACTTGTCATGCAATAGGTTTTAAACACGGGGACACTTATTCTGACCCTCTTGCGTGATGGCAGATATGTAATTATGGTGTTTGCTTGCCATTTCTCATGCATTAGTGTTTAAAAACTCGGACACTTATTCGGACCCTCTTGCATGATGGCAGATATGTAATTATGTTGTTTAGTTGTCATTTCTCATGCATTAGATTTTAAACGCTCGGACACTTATTCAGACTCTCTTGCATGATGGCAGATATGAAATTATAGCGTTTACTTGCCATTTCTCGAGCATTAGGATTTGAACACTCGGACACTTATTCGGACCCTCTTGCGTGATAGGAGATATGTAATTATGGTGTTTACTTGCCATTTCTCATGCATTAGGGTTTAAACTGTCGGACACTTATTCAGACCCTCTTGCATGATGGCAGATATGTAATTACGGTGTTTACTTGCCATTTTTTATGCATGAGGGTTTAAACACTCGGACACTTATTTGGACCCTCTTGCACGATGGCAGATATGCAATTATGGTGTTTACTTTTCTTTTCTCGGGCATTAGGATTCGAACACTCGGACACTTATTCAGACCCTCTTGCATGATGGCAGATATGTAATTACGGTGTCGACTTTTCATTTTTTTGCATTAGGATTCGAAAACTCGCACACTTATTCGGATCCTTTTGCGTGCTGGCAGATCTGTAATTATGATCGCACTGTTTTGTGCAATTTATCACTCGCGCTATTTTGCACATCGCACTCTTTTGTGCAGTTTATCACTCGCGCTGTTTTGCGCATTGCACAGTTTTATACAGTTTATCACTCGCGGTCTATTGCGCATCGCACTGTTTTGTGCAGTTTATCACTCGTGCTCTTTTGCGCGTCGCACTGTTTTGTGCAGTTTATCACTCGTGCTATTTTGCGCATCGCACTATTTGGTGCAATTTATCACTGGCGCTATTTTGCGCGTCGCGCTGTTTTGTGCATCGTACTGTTTTCTGCAATTTATCACCCGCGCTGTTTTGCACATCGCACTGTTTTGTGCAGTGTCTCACTCGCACTGCTTTGTGCGTCGCACTGTTTTGTGCAGTTTATCACTCGTGCTGTTTTACGCATCGCACTGTTTTGTGCATTTTATCACCAGCGTTGTTCTGCGCATCGCCCTGTTTTGTGTAGTTTATCACTCGCGCTATTTTGCGCGGCGCGCTGTTTTGCGCATCGCACTGTTTTGTGCAGTTTATCACTCGCGGTGTTTTGCACATCGCACTGTTTTGTGCAGTTTATCACTCGCGCTGTTTTGCACATCGCACTGTTTTATGCAGTTTATCACTCGCGGTCTTTTGCCCATCGCACTGTTTTGTGCAGTTTATCACTCGTGCTCTTTTGCGCATCGCACTGTTTTGTGCAGTTTATCACCTACGCTCTTTGGCGCAACGCACTATTTTGTGCAGTTTTCACTCGCACTGTTTTGCGCATCGCACTGTTTTGTGCAGTTTGCACTCGCGTTGTTCTGCGCATCGCAGAGTTTTGTGCAATGTATCACTCGCGCTCTTTTGCGCATCGCACTGTTGTTTGCAGTTTTTACTCGCGTTGTTTTGCGCATCGCACTGTTTTGTGTAGTTTACACTCGCGCTGTTTTGCGCATCGCACTGTTTTGTACAGCTTATCACTCGCGCTCTTTTGCGCGTCGCACTGTTTTGTGCAGTTTACCAGTCGCGCTATTTTACGTGTCGCGCTGTTTTGCGTATCGCACTGTTTTTTGCAGTTTACACCCGCGCTGTTTTGCGCATCGCACTGTTTTTTATAATTTATCACTCTCGCTCTTTTGCGCATTACACTGTTTTGTGCAGTTTATCACTTGCTCTATTTTGCGCATCGCACTGTTTTGTGCAGTTTATCACCTACGCTCTTTTGCGCATCGCACTATTTTGTCCAGTTTTCACTCGCGCTGTTTTGCGCATCGCACTGTTTTGTGCAGTTTACACTCGCGCACTTTTGCTCGTCGCACTGTTTTGTGCAGTTTACACTCGCCTCTTTTGCGCGTCGCACTATTTTGTGCAGTTTACACTCGCGCTGTTTTGCGCATCGCACTGTTTTGTGTAGTTTATCACTCGGGCTGTTTTGCGCATCGCATTATTTTGTGCAGTTTATCACTCGCGGTCTTGTGCACATCACAATGTTTTGTGCAGTTTATCACACGTGCTCTTTTGCGCGTCGCACTGTTTTGTGCAGTTTACACTCGGGCTATTTCGCGCATCACACTGTTTTGTACAGTTTATCACTGCGCTCTTTTGCGCATCGCACTGTTTTGTACAGTTTATCACTCGCGCTGTTTGGGGCGTCGCACTGTTTTGTGCAGTTTACACTCGTGCTGTTTTGCGCATCGCCCTGTTTTGTGCAGTTTATCACTCGTGTTATTTTGCGCGTCGCGCTATTTTGCGCATCGCACTATTTTCTGCAGTTTATCACTCGCGCAGTTTTGCACATCGCACTATTTTGTACAGTTTACCACTAGCGCTGTTTTACGCATCGCAATGTTTTGTGCAGTTTATCACTCGCGCTATTTTGCGCATCGACTGTTTTGTGCGGTTTACACTCGCGTTGTTTTGCGCATCGCACTGTTTTGTACAGTTTATCACTCGCACAGTTTTGCGCGTCGTACTGTTTTGTGCAGATTTCACTCGCGCTGTTTTGCGCATCGCACTATTTTGTGCAGTTTATCACTAGTGCCCTTTTGCGCATTGCACGATTTTGTAGAATTTATCACTCGCGCTATTTTGCGCATCGCGCTGTTTTGAGCATCGCACTGTTTTGTGCAGTTTATCACTCGCGATCTTTTGCCCATCGTACTGTTTTGGGCAGTTTATCACTCGCGGTCTTTTGCGCATCGCACTGTTTTGTGCAGTTTATCACACGTGCTCTTTTGTGCATCGCACTGTTTTGTGCTGTTTACACTCGCGCTGTTTTGCGCATCGCACTATTTTGTATAGTTTATTACTCGCACTCTGTTGCGCATCGCACTGTTTTGTACAGTTTATCACTTACGCTATTTTGCGCGTTGCACTATTTTGTGCAGTTTACACTCACGTTGTTTTGCGCATCACACTGTTTTGTGCAGTTTATCACTCGTGCTCTTTTCTGCACGCACTGTTTTGTGCAGTTTATCACTCGTGTTATTTTGCGCGTCGCGCTATTTTGCGCATCGCACTGTTTTGTGCGATTTATCGCTCGCGCTGTTTTGCACATCGCACTGTTTTGTACAGTTTACCACTCGCGCTGTTTTGCGCATCGCACTGTTTGGTGCAGTTTGTCACTCGCGGTCTTTTGCGCATCGCACTGTTTTGCGCATCGCACTGTTTGGTGCAGTTTGTCACTCGCGGTCTTTTGCGCATCGCACTGTTTTGTGCAGTTTCTCAGTCGCGGTCTTTTGCACATCGCACTATTTTCTGCGGCTTATCGCTTGTGCCCTTTTGCGCATCGCACTGCTTTGTCCGGTTTACACTCGCGTTGTTTTGCGCATCGCACTGTTTTGTACAGTTTATCACTCGTGCTCTTTTGCGCATAGCACTGTTTTGTACAGTTTATCACTCGCCCTATTTTGCGCGTCGAACTATTTTGTGCATATTACACTCGCACTGTTTTGTGCAGTTTATCACTCGTGCTCTTTTGCGCATCGCACGATTTTGTGGAATTTATCACTCGCGCTATTTTGCGCTCCGCGCTGTTTTGAGCATCGGGCTGTTTTGTGCAGTTTATCACTCGCGCTGTTTTGCGCATCGCAGTGTTTTCTGCAGTTTACACTGGCGCACTTTTGCACATCGCACTGTTTTGTGCAGTTTTCAATCGCGCTGTTTTGCGCATCGCAGTGTTTTGTGCAATTTACACTCGCGTTGTTTTGCGCATTCCACTGTTTTGTGCAGTTTATCACTCGCGCTGTTTTGCGCATCGCACTGTTTTGTGCAGTTTATCACTCGTGCTCTTTTGCGCATCGCACTGTTTTGTGCAGTTTACACTCGTGCTGTTTTGCGCATCGCACTGTTTTGTACAGTTTATCACACGCGCTCTTTTGCGCAACGCACTGTTTTGTGCAGTTTATCACTCGCGCTGTTTTGCGCATCGCACTGTTTTGTGCAGTTTATCACTCGTGCTCTTTTGCGCATCGCGCTGTTTTGTGCAGTTTACACCCGCGCTGTTTTGCGCCTCACACTGTTTTTTACAGTTCATCACTCTCGCTCTTTTACGCATTACACTGTTTTGTGCAGTTTATCACTTGTGATGTTTTGCGTATCGCACTGTTTTGTGCAGTTTGCACTCTCGCTGTTTTGCGCATCGCACGATTTTATGCAGTTTATCACTCGGGTTGTTTTGCACATCGCACTGTTTTGTGCAGTTTACACTCGCGCTATTTTGCGCGTCGCACTGTTTTGCGCATCGCACTGTTTTCTGCAGTTTTTCACTCGGGCTCTTTTGCGCATCGCACTATTTTGTGCAGTTTATCACTCGCGCTATTTTGCCCATCGCACTATTTTGTGCAATTTATCACTCGCGCGGTTTTGCACATCGAACTGTTTTGTGCAGTTTATCACTCGCGCTGTTTTTCACATCGCACTGTTTTGTGCAGTTTATCACTCGCGGCCTTTTGCCCATCGCACTATGTTGTGCAGTTTATCACTCGTGGTCTTTTGCGCATCGCACTGTTTTGTGCAGTTTATCTCCTATGCTCTTTTGCGCAACGCACTATTTTGTGCAGTTTTCACTCGCGCTGTTTTGCGCATCGCACTATTTTGTGCAGTTTGCACTCGCGCTGTTCTGCGCATCGCAGAGTTTTGTGCAATGTATCACTCGCGCTCTTTTCCGCATCGCAATGTTTTTTTGCAGTTTTCACTCGCGCTGTTTTGCGCATTATGCTGTTTTGTGCAGTTTATCACTTGCGCTGTTTTGCGCATCGCACTATTTTCTGCAGTTTGCACTCGCGCTGTTTTGCGCATCGCACTATTTTATGCAGTTTACCACTCGGTTTGTTTTGCGCGTCGCACTATTTTGTGCAGCTTCCACTGGCGTTGTTTTGCGCATCACACTGTTTTGTCCAGTTTATCACTCGCGCTATTTTTCGCATCGCACTGTTTTGCACAGTTTACAATCGCGCTGTTTTGCGCATCGCAGTGTTTTGTGTAGTTTACACTCGCGCTGTTTTGCGCGTCGCAGTGTTTTGTGCAATGTATCACTCGCGCTCTTTTGCACATCGCACTGTTTTTTGCAGTTTTCACTTCCGCTGTTTTGCGCATCGCACTGTTTTGTGCAGTTTACACTCGCGCTTGTTTGCACATCGCGCTGTTTTGTGCAGTTTATCACTTGCGCTGTTCTGCGCATCGCACTGTTTTGTGCAGTTTGCACTCGCGCTGTTTTGCGCATCGCACTGTTTTATGTAGTTTATAACTCGAGTTGTTTTGCGCGTCGCACTGTTTTGTGCAGCTTCCACTAGCGTTGTTTTGCGCATCACACTGTTTTGTGCAGTTTATCACTCGCGCTATTTTGCGCATCGCACTGTTTTGCGCAGTTTACACTCGCGCTGTTTTGCGCATCGCAGTGTTTTGTGCAGTTTGCACTTGCGCTGTTTTGCGCATCGCACTATTTTGTGCAGTTTTCAGTCGCGCTGTTTTGCACATCGCAGTGTTTTGTGCAGTTTGCACTCGTGTTTTTTGCGCATTGCACTGTTTTGTGCAGTTTATCACTCGCGTTGTTTTGCGCATCGCACTGTTTTGTGCAATTTATCACTCGCGCTATTTTGCACATCGCACTGTTTTGTACAGTTTATCACTCGCGCTGTTTTGCGCATCACACAGTTTTATACAGTTTATCACTCGCGGTGTATTGCGCATCGCACTGTTTTGTGCAGTTTATCACTCGTGCCCTTTTGCGCATCGCACTGTTTTGTGCAGTTTATCACTCGTGCAATTTTGCGCATCGCACTATTTGGTGCAATTTATCACTGGCGCCATTTTGCGCGTCGCGCTGTTTTGTGCATCGCACTGTTTTCTGCAATTTATCACCCGCGCTGTTTTGCACATCGCACTGTTTTGTGCAGTGTATCACTCGCGCTGCTTTGTGCATCGCACTGTTTTGTGCAGTTTATCACTCGTGCTGTTTTACGCATCGCACTGTTTTCTGCAGTTTATCACTCGCGGTCTTTTGCCCATCGCACTGTTTTGTGCATTTTATCACAAGCGTTGTTCTGCGCATCGCACTATTTTGTGTAGTTTATCACTCGCGCTATTTTGCGCGTCGCGCTGTTTTGCGCATCGCACTGTTTTGTGCAGTTTATCACTCGCGTTGTTTTGCACATCGCACTGTTTTGTGCAGTTTATTACTCGCGCTATTTTGCACATCGCACTGTTTTATGCAGTTTATCACTCGCGGTCTTTTGCCCATCGCACTGTTTTGTGCAGTTTATCACTCGTGCTCTTTTGCGCATCGCACTGTTTTGTGCAGTTTATCACCTACGCTCTTTGGCGCAACGCACTATTTTGTGCAGTTTTCACTCGCACTGTTTTGCGCATCGCACTGTTTTGTGCAGTTTATCACTCGCGGTGTTTTGCACATCGCACTGTTTTGTGCAGTTTATCACTCGCGCTGTTTTGCACATCGCACTGTTTTATGCAGTTTATCACTCGCGGTCTTTTGCCCATCGCACTGTTTTGTGCAGTTTATCACTCGTGCTCTTTTGCGCATCGCACTGTTTTGTGCAGTTTATCACCTACGCTCTTTGGCGCAACGCACTATTTTGTGCAGTTTTCACTCGCACTGTTTTGCGCATCGCACTGTTTTGTGCAGTTTGCACTCGCGTTGTTCTGCGCATCGCAGAGTTTTGTGCAATGTATCACTCGCGCTCTTTAGCGCATCGCACTGTTGTTTGCAGTTTTTACTCGCGTTGTTTTGCGCATCGCACTGTTTCGTGTAGTTTACACTCGCGCTGTTGTGCGCATCGCACTGTTTTGTACAGCTTATCACTCGCGCTCTTTTGCGCGTCGCACTGTTTTGTGCAGTTTACCAGTCGCGCTATTTTACGTGTCGCGTTGTTTTGCGCATCGCACTATTTTGTGCAGTTTACACCCGCGCTGTTTTGCGCATCGCACTGTTTTTTATAATTTATCACTCTCGCTCTTTTGCGCATTACACTGTTTTGTGCAGTTTATCACTCGCTCTATTTTGCGCATCGCACTGTTTTGTGCAGTTTATCACCTACGCTCTTTTGCGCATCGCACTATTTTGTCCAGTTTTCACTCGCGCTGCTTTGCGCATCGCACTGTTTTGTGCAGTTTACACTCGCGCACTTTTGCTCGTCGCACTGTTTTGTGCAGTTTACACTCGCCTCTTTTGCGCGTCGCACTATTTTGTGCAGTTTACACTCGCGCTGTTTTGCGTATCGCACTGTTTTGTGGAGTTTATCACTCGGGCTGTTTTGCACATCGCACTGTTTTGTGCAGTTTATCACTCGCGCTGTTTTGCGCATCGCACTATTTTGTGCAGTTTATCACTCGCGGTCTTTTGCATATCCCAATGTTTTGTGCAGTTTATCACACGTGCCCTTTTGCGCATCACATTGTTTTGTGCAGTTTACACTCGGGCTATTTTGCGCATCACACTGTTTTGTACAGTTTATCACTGCGCTCTTTTGCGCATCGCACTGTTTTGTACAGTTTATCACTCGTGCTGTTTGGGGCGTCGCACTGTTTTGTGCAGTTTACACTCGTGCTGTTTTGCGCATCGCACTGTTTTGTGCAGTTTATCACTCGTGTTGTTTTGCGCGTCGCGATATTTTGCGCATTGCACTGTTTTGTGCAGTTTATCACTCGCGCTGTTTTGCATATCGTAGTATTTTGTACAGTTTACCACTAGCGCTGTTTTACGCATCGTAATGTTTTGTGCAGTTTATCACTCGCGCTGTTTTGCGCATCGACTGTTTTGTGCGGTTTACACTCGCGCTGTTTTGCGCATCGCACTGTTTTGTACAGTTTATCACTCGCACTGTTTTGCGTGTCGTACTGTTTTGTGCAGATTTCACTCGCGCTGTTTTGCGCATCGCACTGTTTTGTGCAGTTTCTCACTAGTGCCCTTTTGCGCATTGCACGATTTTGTGGAATTTTTCACTCGCGCTATTTTGCGCGTCGCGCTGTTTTAAGCATCGCACTGTTTTGTGCAGTTTATCACTCGCGGTCTTTTGCCCATCGTACTGTTTTGTGCAGTTTATCACCCGCGGTCCTTTGCGCATCGCACTGTTTTGTGCAGTTTATCACACGTGCTCTTTTGTGCATCGCACTGTTTTGTGCTGTTTACACTCGCGCTGTTTTGCGCATCGCACTATTTTGTATAGTTTATCACTCGCGCTCTGTTGCGCATCGCACTGTTTTGTACAGTTTATCACTTACGCTATTTTGCGCGTCGCACTATTTTGTGCAGTTTACACTCACGTTGTTTTGCGCGTCGCACTGTTTTGTGCAGTTTATCACTCGTGCTCTTTTCTGCACGCACTGTTTTGTGCAGTTTATCACTCGTGTTATTTTGCGTGTCGCGCTATTTTGAGCATCGCACTGTTCTGTGCGATTTATCGCTCCCGCTGTTTTGCACATCGCACTGTTTTGTACAGTTTACCACTCGCGCTGTTTTGCGCATCGCACTGTTTTGTGCAATTTGTCACTCGCGGTCTTTTGCGCATCGCACTGTTTTGTGCCGTTTCTCAGTCGCGGTCTTTTGCGCATCGCACTATTTTCTGCGGCTTATCACTCGTGCCCTTTTGCGCATCGCACTGCTTTGTCCGGTTTACACTCGTGCTGTTTTGTGCATCGCACTGTTTTGTACTGTTTATCACTCGTGCTCTTTTGCGCATAGCACTGTTTTGTACAGTTTATCACTCGCACTATTTTGCGTGTCGAACTGTTTTGTGCATATTACACTCGCGCTGTTTTGCGCATCGCACTGTTTTGTGCAGTTTATCACTCGTGCTCTTTTGCGCATCGCACGATTTTGTGGAATTTATCACTAGCGCTATTTTGCGCTTCGCGCTGTTTTGAGCATCAGGCTGTTTTGTGCAGTTTATCACTCGCACTGTTTTGCGCATCGCAGTGTTTTCTGCAGTTTACACTGGCGCACTTTTGCACATCGCACTGTTTTGTGCAGTTTTCAATCGCATTGTTTTGCGCATCGCAGTGTTTTGTGCAGTTTACACTCGCGTTGTTTTGCGCATTCCACTGTTTTGTGCAGTTTATCACTCGCGTTGTTTTGCGCATCGCACTGTTTTGTGCAATTTATCACTCGCGCTATTTTGCGCATCGCACTGTTTTGTGCAGTTTATCACTCGCGCTGTTTTGCGCATCGCACAGTTTTGTGCAGTTTATCACTTGCGGTCTGTTGCGCATCGCACTGTTTTCTGTAGTTTATCACTCGTGCTCTTTTGCGCATCGCACTATTTTGTGCAGTTTACACTCGTGCTGTTTTGCGCATCGCACTGTTTTGTACAGTTTATCGCACGCGCTCTTTTGTGCAACGCACTGTTTTGTGCAGTTTACCACACGCGCTATTTTGCGCGTCGCGCTGTTTTGTGCAGTTTACACCCGCGCTGTTTTGCGCCTCACACTATTTTTTACAGTTCATCACTCTCGCTCTTTTACGCATTACACTGTTTTCTGCAGTTTATCACTTGTGATGTTTTGCATATCGCACTGTTTTTTGCAGTTTGCACTCTCGCTGTTTTGCGCATCGCACTATTTTATGCAGTTTGTCACTCGGGTTGTTTTGCACATCGCACTGTTTTGTGCAGTTTACACTCGCGCTATTTTGCGCGTCGCACTGTTTTGTGCAGTTTACACTCGCGTTGTTTTGCGCATCGCACTGTTTTCTGCAGTTTTTCACTCGGGGTCTTTTGCGCATCGCACTGTTTTGTGCAGTTTATCACTCGCGCTATTTTGCCCATCGCACTATTTTGTGCAATTTATCACTCGCGCTATTTTGCACATCGCACTGTTTTGTGCAGTTTATCACTCGCGCTGTTTTTCGCATCGCACTGTTTTGTGCAGTTTATCACTCGCGGTCTTTTGCCCATCGCACTATTTTGTGCAGTTTATCACTCGTGGTCTTTTGCGCATCGCACTGTTTTGTGCAGTTTATCTCCTATGCTCTTTTGCGCAACGCACTATTTTGTGCAGTTTTCACTCGCGCTGTTTTGCGCATCGCACTATTTTGTGCAGTTTGCACTCGCGCTGTTCTGCGCATCGCAGAGTTTTGTGCAATGTATCACTCGCGCTCTTTTCCGCATCGCAATGTTTTTTTGCAGTTTTCACTCGCGCTGTTTTGCGCATTATGCTGTTTTGTGCAGTTTATCACTTGCGCTGTTTTGCGCATCGCACTATTTTCTACAGTTTGCACTCGCGCTGTTTTGCGCATCGCACTATTTTATGCAGTTTACCACTCGGTTTGTTTTGCGCGTCGCACTAGCGTTGTGCAGCTTCCACTAGCGTTGTTTTGCGCATCACACTGTTTTGTGCAGTTTATCACTCGCGCTATTCTGCGCATCGCACTGTTTTGCGCAGTTTACACTCGCGCTGTTTTGCGCATCGCAGTGTTTTGTGCAGTTTACACTTGCGCTGTTTTGCGCATCGCACTATTTTGTGCAGTTTTCAGTCGCGCTGTTTTGCGCATCGCGGTGTTTTGTGCAGTTTGCACTCGTGTTTTTTGCGCATTGCACTATTTTGTGCAGTTTATCACTCGCGTTGTTTTGCGCATCGCACTGTTTTGTGCAATTTATCACTCGCGCTATTTTGCACATCGCACTGTTTTGTACAGTTTATCACTCGCGCTGTTTTGCGCATCACACAGTTTTATACAGTTTATCACTCGCGGTGTATTGCGCATCGCACTGTTTTGTGCAGTTTATCACTCGTACTCTTTTGCGCATCGCACTGTTTTGTGCAGTTTATCACTCGTGCAATTTTGCGCATCGCACTATTTGGTGCAATTTATCACTGGCGCCATTTTGCGCGTCGCGCTGTTTTGTGCATCGCACTGTTTTCTGCAATTTATCACCCGCGCTGTTTTGCACATCGCACTGTTTTGTGCAGTGTATCACTCGCGCTGCTTTGCACATCGCACTGTTTTGTGCAGTTTATCACTCGTGCTGTTTTACGCATCGCACTGTTTTCTGCAGTTTATCACTCGCGGTCTTTTGCCCATCGCACTGTTTTGTGCATTTTATCACCAGCGTTGTTCTGCGCATCGGACTATTTTGTGTAGTTTATCACTCGCGCTATTTTGCGCGTCGCGCTGTTTTGCGCATCGCACTGTTTTGTGCAGTTTATCACTCGCGTTGTTTTGCACATCGCACTGTTTTGTGCAGTTTATCACTCGCGCTGTTTTGCACATCGCACTGTTTTATGCAGTTTATCACTCGCGGTCTTTTGCCCATCGCACTGTTTTGTGCAGTTTATCACTCGTGCTCTTTTGCGCATCGCACTGTTTTGTGCAGTTTATCACCTACGCTCTTTGGCGCAACGCACTATTTTGTGCAGTTTTCACTCGCACTGTTTTGCGCATCGCACTGTTTTGTGCAGTTTGCACTCGCGTTGTTCTGCGCATCGCAGAGTTTTGTGCAATGTATCACTCGCGCTCTTTTGCGCATCGCACTGTTGTTTGCAGTTTTTACTCGCGTTGTTTTGCGCATCGCACTGTTTCGTGTAGTTTACACTCGCGCTGTTGTGCGCATCGCACTGTTTTGTACAGCTTATCACTCGCGCTCTTTTGCGCGTCGCACTGTTTTGTGCAGTTTACCAGTCGCGCTATTTTACGTGTCGCGTTGTTTTACGCATCGCACTGTTTTGTGCAGTTTACACCCGCGCTGTTTTGCGCATCGCACTGTTTTTTATAATTTATCACTCTCGCTCTTTTGCGCATTACACTGTTTTGTGCAGTTTATCACTCGCTCTATTTTGCGCATCGCACTGTTTTGTGCAGTTTATCTCCTACGCTCTTTTGCGCATCGCACTATTTTGTGCAGTTTTCACTCGCGCTGTTTTGCGCATCGCACTGTTTTGTGCAGTTTACACTCGCGCACTTTTGCTCGTCGCACTGTTTTGTGCAGTTTACACTCGCCTCTTTTGCGCGTCGCACTATTTTGTGCAGTTTACACTCGCGCTGTTTTGCGTATCGCACTGTTTTGTGGAGTTTATCACTCGGGCTGTTTTGCGCATCGCACTGTTTTGTGCAGTTTATCACTCGCGCTGTTTTGCGCATCGCACTGTTTTGTGCAGTTTATCACTCGCGGTCTTTTGCACATCCCAATGTTTTGTGCAGTTTATCACACGTGCGCTTTTGCGCATCACATTGTTTTGTGCAGTTTACACTCGGGCTATTTTGTGCATCACTCTGTTTTGTACAGTTTATCACTGCGCTCTTTTGCGCATCACACTGTTTTGTACAGTTTATCACTCGTGCTGTTTGGGGCGTCACACTGTTTTGTGTAGTTTACACTCGTGCTGTTTTGCGCATCGCACTGTTTTGTGCAGTTTATCACTCGTGTTGTTTTGCGCGTCGCGATATTTTGCGCGTTGCACTGTTTTGTGCAGTTTATCACTCGCGCTGTTTTGCACATCGCAGTATTTTGTACAGTTTACCACTAGCGCTGTTTTACGCATCGCAATGTTTTGTGCAGTTTATCACTCGCGCTGTTTTGCGCATCGACTGTTTTGTGCGGTTTACACTCGCGCTGTTTTGCGCATCGCACTGTTTTGTACAGTTTATCACTCGCACTGTTTTGCGTGTCGTACTGTTTTGTGCAGATTTCACTCGCGCTGTTTTGCGCATCGCACTGTTTTGTGCAGTTTCTCACTCGTGCCCTTTTGCGCATTGCACGATTTTGTGGAATTTTTCACTCGCGCTATTTTGCGCGTCGCGCTGTTTTAAGCATCGCACTGTTTTGTGCAGTTTATCACTCGCGGTCTTTTGCCCATCGTACTGTTTTGTGCAGTTTATCACCCGCGGTCCTTTGCGCATCGCACTGTTTTGTGCAGTTTATCACACGTGCTCTTTTGTGCATCGCACTGTTTTGTGCTGTTTACACTCGCGCTGTTTTGCGCATCGCACTATTTTGTATAGTTTATCACTCGCGCTCTGTTGCGCATCGCACTGTTTTGTACAGTTTATCACTTACGCTATTTTGCGCGTCGCACTATTTTGTGCAGTTTACACTCACGTTGTTTTGCGCATCACACTGTTTTGTGCAGTTTATCACTCGTGCTCTTTTCCACACGCACTGTTTTGTGCAGTTTATCACTCGTGTTATTTTGCGCGTCGCGCTATTTTGAGCATCGCACTGTTCTGTGCGATTTATCGCTCGCGCTGTTTTGCACATCGCACTGTTTTGTACAGTTTACCACTCGCGCTGTTTTGCGCATCGCACTGTTTTGTGCAATTTGTCACTCGCGGTCTTTTGCGCATCGCACTGTTTTGTGCCGTTTCTCAGTCGCGGTCTTTTGCGCATCGCACTATTTTCTGCGGCTTATCACTCGTGCCCTTTTGCGCATCGCACTGCTTTGTCCGGTTTACACTCGCGCTGTTTTGCACATCGCACTGTTTTGTACAGTTTATCACTCGTGCTCTTTTGCGCATAGCACTGTTTTGTACAGTTTATCACTCGCACTATTTTGCGTGTCGAACTGTTTTGTGCATATTACACTCGTGCTGTTTTGCGCATCGCACTGTTTTGTGCAGTTTATCACTCGTGCTCTTTTGCGCATTGCACGATTTTGTGGAATTTATCACTCGCGCTATTTTGCGCTTCGCGCTGTTTTGAGCATCAGGCTGTTTTGTGCAGTTTATCACTCGCTCTGTTTTGCGCATCGCACAGTTTTTTGCAGTTTATCACTTGCGGTCTGTTGCGCATCGCGTTGTTTTGCGCATTCCACTGTTTTGTGCAGTTTATCACTCGCGTTGTTTTGCGCATCGCACTGTTTTGTGCAATTTATCACTCGCGCTATTTTGCGCATCGCACTGTTTTGTGCAGTTTATCACTCGCGCTGTTTTGCGCATCGCACAGTTTTGTGCAGTTTACCACTTGCGGTCTGTTGCGCATCGCACTGTTTTATGTAGTTTATCACTCGTGCTCTTTTGCGCATCGCACTGTTTTGTGCAGTTTACACTCGTGCTGTTTTGCGCATCGCACTGTTTTGTACAGTTTATCGCACGCGCTCTTTTGCGCAACGCACTGTTTTGTGCAGTTTGCCACACGCGCTATTTTGCGCGTCGCGCTGTTTTGTGCAGTTTACACCCGCGCTGTTTTGCGCCTCACACTGTTTTTTACAGTTCATCACTCTCGCTCTTTTACGCATTACACTGTTTTGTGCAGTTTATAACTTGTGATGTTTTGCATATCGCACTGTTTTTTGCAGTTTGCACTCTCGCTGTTTTGCGCATCGCACTATTTTATGCAGTTTGTCACTCGGGTTGTTTTGCACATCGCACTGTTTTGTGCAGTTTACACTCGCGCTATTTTGCGCGTCGCACTGTTTTGTGCAGTTTACACTCGCGTTGTTTTGCGCATCGCACTGTTTTCTGCAGTTTTTCACTCGGGGTCTTTTGCGCATCGCACTGTTTTGTGTAGTTTATCACTCGCGCTATTTTGCCCATCGCACTATTTTGTGCAATTTATCACTCGCGCTATTTTGCACATCGCACTGTTTTGTGCAGTTTATCACTCGCGCTGTTTTTCGCATCGCACTGTTTTGTGCAGTTTATCACTCGCGGTCTTTTGCCCATCGCACTATTTTGTGCAGTTTATCACTCGTGGTCTTTTGCGCATCGCACTGTTTTGTGCAGTTTATCTCCTATGCTCTTTTGCGCAACGCACTATTTTGTGCAGTTTTCACTCGTGCTGTTTTGCGCATCGCACTATTTTGTGCAGTTTGCACTCGCGCTGTTCTGCGCATCGCAGAGTTTTGTGCAATGTATCACTCGCGCTCTTTTCCGCATCGCAATGTTTTTTTGCAGTTTTCACTCGCGCTGTTTTGCGCATTATGCTGTTTTGTGCAGTTTATCACTTGCGCTGTTTTGCGCATCGCACTATTTTCTGCAGTTTGCACTCGCGCTGTTTTGCGCATCGCACTATTTTATGCAGTTTACCACTCGGTTTGTTTTGCGCGTCGCACTAGCGTTGTGCAGCTTCCACTAGCGTTGTTTTGCGCATCACACTGTTTTGTGCAGTTTATCACTCGCGCTATTCTGCGCATCGCACTGTTTTGTGCAGTTTACACTCGCCTCTTTTGCGCGTCGCACTATTTTGTGCAGTTTATCACTCGCGCTGTTTTGCGCATCGCACTGTTTTGTGCAGTTTATCACTCGCGGTCTTTTGCACATCCCAATGTTTTGTGCAGTTTATCACACGTGCTCTTTTGCGCATCGCACTGTTTTGTGCAGTTTACGCTCGGGCTATTTTGCGCATCACACTGTTGTGTACAGTTTATCACTGCGCTCTTTTGCGCATCGCACTGTTTTGTACAGTTTATCACTCGCGCTGTTTGGGGCGTCGCATTGTTTTGTGCAGTTTACACTCGTGTTGTTTTGCGCATCGCACTGTTTTGTGCAGTTTATCACTCGTGTTATTTTGCGCGTCGCGCAATTTTGTGCATCGCACTGTTTTGTGCAGTTTATCACTCGCGCTGTTTTGCACATCGCACTATTTTGTACAGTTTACCACTAGCGCTGTTTTACGCATCGCAATGTTTTGTGCAGTTTATCACTCGCGCTGTTTTGCGCATCGACAGTTTTGTGCGGTTTAAACTCGCGCTGTTTTGCGCATCGCACTGTTTTGTACAGTTTATCACTCGCACTGTTTTGCGCGTCGTACTGTTTTGTGCAGATTTCACTCGCGCTGTTTTGCGCATCGCACTGTTTTGTGCAGTTTATCACTAGTGCCCTTTTGCGCATTGCACGATTTTGTGGAATTTATCACTCGCGCTATTTTGCGCGTCGCGCTGTTTTGAGCATCGCACTGTTTTCTGCAGTTTACACTGGCGCACTTTTGCACATCGCACTGTTTTGTGCAGTTTTCAATCGCGCTGTTTTGCGCATCGCAGTGTTTTGTGCAGTTTACACTCGCGTTGTTTTGCGCATTCCACTGTTTTGTGCAGTTTATTACTCGCGTTGTTTTGCGCATCGCACTGTTTTGTGCAATTTATCACTCGCGCTATTTTGCGCATCGCACAGTTTTGTGCAGTTTATCACTCGCGGTCTGTGGCGCATCGCACTATTTTGTGCAGTTTATCACTCGTGCCCTTTTGCGCATCGCACTGTTTTGTGCAGTTTACACTCGTGCTGTTTTGCGCGTCGCACTGTTTTGTACAGTTTATCACACGCGCTCTTTTGCGCAACGCACTGTTTTGTGCAGTTTACCACACGTGCTATTTTGTGCGTCGCGCTGTTTTGTGCAGTTTACACCCGCGCTGTTTTGCGCTTCACACTGTTTTTTACAGTTCATCACTCTCGCTCTTTTACGCATTACACTGTTTTGTGCAGTTTATCACTTGTGATGTTTTGCGTATCGCTCTGTTTTGTGCAGTTTGCACTCTCGCTGTTTTGCACATCGCACTATTTTATGCAGTTTATCACTCGGGTTGTTTTGCACATCGCACTGTTTTGTGCAGTTTACACTCGCGCTATTTTGCGTGTCGCACCGTTTTTTGCAGTTTACACTCGCGTTGTTTTGCGCATCGCACTGTTTTCTGCAGTTTTTCACTCGGGGTCTTTTGCGCATCGCACTGTTTTGTGCAGTTTATCACTCACGCTGTTTTGCCCATTGCACTGTTTTGTGCAATTTATCACTCGCGCTGTTTTGCGCATCGCACTGTTTTGTGCAGTTTATCACTCGCGGTCTTTTGCCCATCGTACTGTTTTGTGCAGTTTATCACTCGCAGCCTTTTGCGCATCGCACTGTTTTGTGCACTTTATCACACGTGCTCTTTTGCGCGTCGCACTGTTTTGTGCAGTTTACACTCGCGCTGTTTTGCGCATCGCACTGTTTTGTACAGTTTATCACTCGCGCTATTTTGCCCGTCGCACTGTTTTGTGCAGTTTACACTTGCGCTATTTTGCGCCTCACACTATTTTGTGCAGTTTATCACTCGTGCACTTTTGCGCATCGCACTGTTTTCTGTAGTTTATCACTCGCGCGGTTTTGCGCAACGCACTCTTTTGTGCAGTTTATCACTCGCGATGTTTTGCGCATCGCACTGTTTTGTGCAGTTTGTCACTCGCGGTCTTTTGCGCATCGCGCTGTTTTGTGCAGTTTCTCACTCACGGTCTTTTGCGCATCGCCCTGTTTTATGCAGTTTATCACTCATGCTCTTTCGCGCATCGCACTGTTTTGTGCGGTTTACACTCGCGCTGTTTTGCGCATCGCACTGTTTAGTACAATTTATCACTCGCGCCCTTTTGCGCATCGCACTGTTTTGTACAGTTTATCACTCGCGCTATTTTGCGCGTCGCACTATTTTTTATAGATTACACTCGCACTGTTTTGTGCAGTTTATCACTCGCGCTGTTTTGCGCATCGCACTGTTTGGTACAGTTTATCACTCTCGCTGTTTTGCGCATCGCACTGTTTTGTGCAGTTTACACTCGCGTTGTTTTGCGCATCGCACTGTTTTGTGGAGTTTATCACTCGTGCTACTTTACAAATCGCACCGTTTTGTGCAATTTACACTCGCGCTGTTTTGCGCATCGCACTGTTTTGTACAGTTTATCACTCGCGCTATTTTGCGCGTCGCACTATTTTTCGTAGATTAAACTCGCGCTGTTTTGGGCATTGCGCTGTTTTGTGCAGTTTATCACTCGCGTTGTTTTGCGCATCGCACTGTTTGGTACAGTTTATCACTCGCGCTGTTTTGCGCATCGCACTGTTTTGTGCGGTTTACAGTCGCGTTGTTTTGCGCATCGCACTGTTTTGTGGAGTTTATCACTCGTGCTGTTTTACAAATCGCACGATTTTGTGCAATTTACACTCGCGCTGTTTTGCGCATCAAGTGTTTTGTACAGTTTACAACTTGCGCCCTTTTGCGCATCGCACTATTTTGTGCAGTTTATCACTCGGGCTACTTTGCACGTCGGGCTGTTTTGCGCGTCGCACTGTTTTGTGCAGTTTACACCCGCGCTGTTTTGCGCATCGCACTGTTTTGTGCAGTTTATCACTCGCGTTGTTTTGCGCGTTGCACTGTTTTGTGCAGTTTACACTCGCGCTGTTTTGCACATCGCACTGTTTTGTGCAGTTTATCACTCCTGTTCTTTTGCGCATCGCACTGTTTTGTGCAGTTTACACTCGCGCTGTTTTGCGCATCGCACTGTTTTGTACAGTTTATCACTCTCGCTCTTTTACGCATTACACTGTTTTGTGCAGTAAATCACTCGCGCTATTTTGTGTGTCGCACTATTTTGTGCAGTTTACACTCGTGCTGTTTTGCACATCGCACTGGTTTGTGCAGTTATCACTTGTGCTGTTTTGCGCATCCCACTGTTTTGTGTAGTTTACGACGCGCGCTGTTTTGCGGATCACGCTGCTTTGTGCCGTTTACACTCGCGCTGTTTTGCGCATCGCCCTGTTTTGTGCAGTTTACCAGTCGCGCTATTTTACGTGTCGCGCTGTTTTGCGCATCGCAGTGTTTTGTGCAGTTTACACCCGCGCTGTTTTGCGCATCGCACTGTTTTTTATAATTTATCACTCTCGCTCTTTTGCGCATTACACCGTTTTGTGCAGTTTATCACTCGCTCTATTTTGCGCATCGCACTGTTTTGTGCAGTTTATCACCTACGCACTTTTGCGCATCGTACTATTTTGTCCAGTTTTCACTCGCGCTGTTTTGCGCATCGCACTGCTTTGTGCAGTTTACACTCACGCACTTTTGCTCGTCGCACTGTTTTGTGCAGTTTACACTCGCCTCTTTTGCGCGTCGCACTATTTTGTGCAGTTTACACTCGCGCTGTTTTGCGCATCGCACTGTTTTGTGTAGTTTATCACTCGAGCTGTTTTGCGCATCGCACTGTTTTGTGCAGTTTATCACTCGCGCTGTTTTGCGCATCGCACTGTTTTGTGCAGTTTATCACTCGCGGTCTTTTGCACATCCCAATGTTTTGTGCAGTTTATCACACGTGCTCTTTTGCGCATCGCACTGTTTTGTACAGTTTACACTCGGGCTATTTTGCGCATCACACTGTTTTGTACAGTTTATCACTGCGCTCTTTTGCGCATCGCACTGTTTTGTACAGTTTATCACTCGCGCTGTTTGGGGCGTCGCACTGTTTTGTGCAGTTTACACTCGTGCTGTTTTGCGCATCGTACTGTTTTGTGCAGTTTATCACTCGTGTTATTTTGCGCGTCGCGCAATTTTGTGCATCGCACTGTTTTGTGCAGTTTATCACTCGCGCTGTTTTGCACATCGCACTATTTTGTACAGTTTACCACTAGCGCTGTTTTACGCATCGCAATGTTTTGTGCAGCTTATCACTCGCGCTGTTTTGCGCATCGACTGTTTTGCGCATCGCACTGTTTTGTACAGTTTATCACTCGCACTGTTTTGCGCGTCGTACTGTTTTGTGCAGATTTCACTCGCGATGTTTTGCGCATCGCACTATTTTGTGCAGTTTATCACTAGTGCCCTTTTGCTCATTGCACGATTTTGTGGAATTTATCACTCGCGCTATTTTGCGCGTCGCGCTGTTTTGAGCATCGCACTGTTTTCTGCAGTTTACACTGGCGCACTTTTGCACATCGCACTGTTTTGTGCAGCTTTCAATCGCGCTGTTTTGCGCATCGCAGTGTTTTGTGCAGTTTACACTCGCGTTGTTTTGCGCATTCCACTGTTTTGTGCAGTTTATCACTCACGTTATTTTGCGCATCGCACTGTTTTGTGCAATTTATCACTCGCGCTGTTTTGCGCATCGCACAGTTTTGTGCAGTTTATCACTCGCGGTCTGTGGCGCATCGCACTGTTTTGTGCAGTTTATCACTCGTGCCCTTTTGCGCATCGCACTGTTTTGTGCAGTTTACACTCGTGCTGTTTTGCGCGTCGCACTGTTTTGTACAGTTTATCACACGCGCTCTTTTGCGCAACGCACTGTTTTGTGCAGTTTACCACACGCGCTATTTTGTGCGTCGCGCTGTTTTGTGCAGTTTACACCCGCGCTGTTTTGCGCTTCACACTGTTTTTTACAGTTCATCACTCTCACTCTTTTACGCATTACACTGTTTTGTGCAGTTTATCACTTGTGATGTTTTGCGTATCGCACTGTTTTGTGCAGTTTGCACTCTCGCTGTTTTGCACATCGCACTATTTTATGCAGTTTATCACTCGGGTTGTTTTGCACATCGCACTGTTTTGTGCAATTTACACTCGCGCTATTTTGCGCGTCGCACTGTTTTTTGCAGTTTACACTCGCGTTGTTTTGCGCATCGCACTGTTTTCTGCAGTTTTTCACTCGGGGTCTTTTGCGCATCGCACTGTTTTGTGCAGTTTATCACTCACGCTGTTTTGCCCATTGCACTGTTTTGTGCAATTTATCACTCGCGCTGTTTTGCGCATCGCACTGTTTTGTGCAGTTTATCACTCGCGGTCTTTTGCCCATCGTACTGTTTTGTGCAGTTTATCACTCGCAGCCTTTTGCGCATCGCACTGTTTTGTGCACTTTATCACACGTGCTCTTTTGTGCGTCGCACTGTTTTGTGCAGTTTACACTCGCGCTGTTTTGCGCATCGCACTGTTTTGTACAGTTTATCACTCGCGCTATTTTGCCCGTCGCACTGTTTTGTGCAGTTTACACTTGCGCTATTTTGCGCCTCACACTATTTTGTGCAGTTTATCACTCGTGCACTTTTGCGCATCGCACTGTTTTCTGTAGTTTATCACTCGCGCGGTTTTGCGCAACGCACTCTTTTGTGCAGTTTATCACTCGCGATGTTTTGCGCATCGCACTGTTTTGTGCAGTTTGTCACTCGCGGTCTTTTGCACATCGCACTGTTTTGTGCAGTTTCTCACTCACGGTCTTTTGCGCATCGCCCTGTTTTATGCAGTTTATCACTCATGCTCTTTCGCGCATCGCACTGTTTTGTGCGGTTTACACTCGCGCTGTTTTGCGCATCGCACTGTTTAGTACAATTTATCACTCGCGCCCTTTTGCGCATCGCACTGTTTTGTACAGTTTATCACTCGCGCTATTTTGCGCGTCGCACTATTTTTTATAGATTACACTCGCACTGTTTTGTGCATCGCACTGTTTTGTGCAGTTTATCACTCGCGCTGTTTTGCGCATCGCACTGTTTGGTACAGTTTATCACTCGCGCTGTTTTGCGCATCGCACTGTTTTGTGCAGTTTACACTCGCGTTGTTTTGCGCATCGCACTGTTTTGTGGAGTTTATCACTCGTGCTACTTTACAAATCGCACGGTTTTGTACAATTTACACTCGCGCTGTTTTGCGCATCGCACTGTTTTGTACAGTTTATAACTCGCGCCCTTTTGCGCATCGCACTGTTTTGTGCAGTTTCTCACTCGCGGTCTTTTGCGCATCGCACTGTTTTGTGCAGTTTCTCACTCGTGCTCTTTCGCGCGTCGCACTGTTTTGTGCGGTTTACACTCGCGCTATTTTGCGCATCGCACTGTTTAGTACAGTTTATCAGTCGCGCACTTTTGCGCATCGCACTGTTTTGTACAGTTTATCACTCGCGCTATTTTGCGCGTCGCACTATTTTTCGTAGATTAAACTCGCGCTGTTTTGGGCATTGCGCTGTTTTGTGCAGTTTATCACTCGCGTTGTTTTGCGCATCGCACTGTTTGGTACAGTTTATCACTCGCGCTGTTTTGCGCATCGCACTGTTTTGTGCGGTTTACAGTCGCGTTGTTTTGCGCATCGCACTGTTTTGTGGAGTTTATCACTCGTGCTGTTTTACAAATCGCACGATTTTGTGCAATTTACACTCGCGCTGTTTTGCGCATGAAATGTTTTGTACAGTTTACAACTTGCGCCCTTTTGCACATCGCACTATTTTGTGCAGTTTATCACTCGGGCTATTTTGCACGTCGGGCTGTTTTGCGCGTCGCACTGTTTTGTGCAGTTTACACCCGCGCTGTTTTGCGCATCGCACTGTTTTGTGCAGTTTATCACTCGCGTTGTTTTGCGCGTTGCACTGTTTTGTGCAGTTTACACTCGCGCTGTTTTGCACATCGCACTGTTTTGTGCAGTTTATCACTCCTGTTCTTTTGCGCATCGCACTGTTTTGTGCAGTTTACACTCGCGCTGTTTTGCGCATCGCACTGTTTTGTACAGTTTATCACTCTCGCTCTTTTACGCATTACACTATTTTGTGCAGTAAATCACTCGCGCTATTTTGTGTGTCGCACTATTTTGTGTAGTTTACACTCGTGCTGTTTTGCACATCGCACTGGTTTGTGCAGTTATCACTTGTGCTGTTTTGCGCATCCCACTGTTTTGTGTAGTTTACGACGCGCGCTGTTTTGCGGATCACGCTGCTTTGTGCCG
Source organism: Camellia granthamiana (assembly GCA_036172215.1). NCBI lineage: Eukaryota > Viridiplantae > Streptophyta > Magnoliopsida > Ericales > Theaceae > Camellia > Camellia granthamiana. The sequence continues at coordinate 231,687 of JAXFYN010000131.1, forward strand.
TTTACACTCGCGCTGTTTTGCGCATCGCCCTGTTTTGTGCAGTTTACCAGTCGCGCTATTTTACGTGTCGCGCTGTTTTCCGCATCGCAGTGTTTTGTGCAGTTTACACCCGCGCTGTTTTGCGCATCGCACTGTTTTTTATAATTTATCACTCTCGCTCTTTTGCGCATTACACTGTTTTGTGCAGTTTATCACTCGCTCTATTTTGCGCATCGCACTGTTTTGTGCAGTTTATCACCTACGCACTTTTGCGCATCGTACTATTTTGTCCAGTTTTCACTCGCGCTGTTTTGCGCATCGCACTGCTTTGTGCAGTTTACACTCACGCACTTTTGCTCGTCGCACTGTTTTGTGCAGTTTACACTCGCCTCTTTTGCGCGACGCACTATTTTGTGCAGTTTACACTCGCGCTGTTTTGCGCATCGCACTGTTTTGTGTAGTTTATCACTCGGGCTGTTTTGCGCATCGCACTGTTTTGTGCAGTTTATCACTCGCGCTGTTTTGCGCATCGCACTGTTTTGTGCAGTTTATCACTCGCGGTCTTTTGCACATCCCAATGTTTTGTGCAGTTTATCACACGTGCTCTTTTGCGCATCGCACTGTTTTGTGCAGTTTACACTCGGGCTATTTTGCGCATCACACTGTTTTGTACAGTTTATCACTGCGCTCTTTTGCGCATCGCACTGTTTTGTATAGTTTATCACTCGCGCTGTTTGGGGCGTCGCACTGTTTTGTGCAGTTTACACTCGTGCTGTTTTGCGCATCGCACTGTTGTGTGCAGTTTATCACTCGTGTTATTTTGCGCGTCGCGCTATTTTGTGCATCGCACTGTTTTGTGCAGTTTATCACTCGCGCTGTTTTGCACATCGCACTATTTTGTACAGTTTACCACTAGCGCTGTTTTACGCATCGCAATGTTTTGTGCAGTTTATCACTCGCGCTGTTTTGCGCATCGACTGTTTTGCGCATCGCACTGTTTTGTACAGTTTATCACTCGCACTGTTTTGCGCGTCGTACTGTTTTGTGCAGATTTCACTCGCGCTGTTTTGCGCATCGCACTGTTTTGGGCAGTTTATCACTAGTGCCCTTTTGCGCATTGCACGATTTTGTGGAATTTATCACTCGCGCTATTTTGCGCGTCGCACTGTTTTGAGCATCGCACTGTTTTCTGCAGTTTACACTGGCGCACTTTTGCACATCGCACTGTTTGTACAGTTTTCAATCGCGCTGTTTTGCGCATCGCAGTGTTTTGTGCAGTTTACACTCTCGTTGTTTTGCGCATTCCACTGTTTTGTGCAGTTTATCACTCGCGTTGTTTTGCGCGTCGCACTGTTTTGTGCAATTTATCACTCGCGCTGTTTTGCGCATCGCACAGTTTTGTGCAGTTTATCACTCGCGGTCTGTGGCGCATCGCACTATTTTGGGCAGTTTATCACTCGTGCCCTTTTGCGCATCGCACTGTTTTGTGCAGTTTACACTCGTGCTGTTTTGCGCATCGCACTGTTTTGTACAGTTTATCACACGCGCTCTTTTGCGCAACGCACTGTTTTGTGCAGTTTACCAAACGCGCTATTTTGTGCGTCGCGCTGTTTTGTGCAGTTTACACCCGCGCTGTTTTGCGCTTCACACTGTTTTTTACAGTTCATCACTCTCGCTCTTTTACGCATTACACTGTTTTGTGCAGTTTATCACTTGTGATGTTTTGCGTATCGCACTGTTTTGTGCAGTTTGCACTCTCGCTGTTTTGCACATCGCACTATTTTATGCAGTTTATCACTCGGGTTGTTTTGCACATCGCACTGTTTTGTGCAGTTTACACTCGCGCTATTTTGCGCGTCGCATTGTTTTTTGCAGTTTACACTCGCGTTGTTTTGCGCATCGCACTGTTTTCTGTAGTTTTTACTCGGGGTCTTTTGTGCATCGCACTGTTTTGTGCAGTTTATCACTCACGCTGTTTTGCCCATTGCACTGTTTTGTCCAATTTATCACTCGCGCTGTTTTGCTCATCGCACTGTTTTGTGCAGTTTATCACTCGCGGTCTTTTGCCCATCGTACTGTTTTGTGCAGTTTATCACTCGCAGCCTTTTGCGCATCGCACTGTTTTGTGCAATTTATCACATGTGCTCTTTTGCGCGTCGCACTGTTTTGTGCAGTTTACACTCGCGCTGTTTTGCGCATCGCACAGTTTTGTACAGTTTATCACTCGCGCTATTTTGCCCGTCGCACTGTTTTGTGCAGTTTACACTTGCGCTATTTTGCGCCTCACACTATTTTGTGCAGTTTATCACTCGTGCACTTTTGCGCATCGCACTGTTTTCTGTAGTTTATCACTCGCGCGGTTTTGCGCATCGCACTCTTTTGTGCAGTTTATCACTCGCGCTGTTTTGCGCATCGCACTGTTTTGTGCAGTTGGTCACTCGTGGTCTTTTGCGCATCGCGCTGTTTTGTGCAGTTTCTCACTCCCGGTCTTTTGCGCATCGCACTGTTTTGTGCAGTTTATCACTCATGCTCTTTCGCGCATCGCACTGTTTTGTGCGGTTTACACTCGCGCTGTTTTGCGCATCGCACTATTTAGTACAATTTATCACTCGCGCCCTTTTGCGCATCGCACTGTTTTGTACAGTTTATCACTCGCGCTATTTTGCGCGTCGCACTATTTTTTATAGATTACACTCGCACTGTTTTGTGCAACGCACTGTTTTGTGCAGTTTATCACTCGCGCTGTTTTGCGCATCGCACTGTTTGGTACAGTTTATCACTCGCGCTGTTTTGCGCATCGCACTGTTTTGTGCAGTTTACACTCGCGTTGTTTTGCGCATCGCACTGTTTTGTGGAGTTTATCACTCGTGCTACTTTACAAATCGCACGGTTTTGTGCAATTTACACTCGCGCTGTTTTGCGCATCGCACTGTTTTGTACAGTTTATAACTCGCGCCCTTTTGCGCATCGCACTGTTTTGTGCAGTTTCTCACTCGCGGTCTTTTGCGCATCGCACTGTTTTGTGCAGTTTCTCACTCGTGCTCTTTCGCGCGTCGCACTGTTTTGTGCGGTTTACACTCGCGCTATTTTGCGCATCGCACTGTTTAGTACAGTTTATCAGTCGCGCACTTTTGCGCATCGCACTGTTTTGTACAGTTTATCACTCGCGCTATTTTGCGCGTCGCACTATTTTTCGTAGATTAAACTCGCGCTGTTTTGGGCATTGCGCTGTTTTGTGCAGTTTATCACTCGCGTTGTTTTGCGCATCGCACTGTTTGGTACAGTTTATCACTCGCGCTGTTTTGCGCATCGCACTGTTTTGTGCGGTTTACAGTCGCGTTGTTTTGCGCATCGCACTGTTTTGTGGAGTTTATCACTCGTGCTGTTTTACAAATCGCACGATTTTGTGCAATTTACACTCGCGCTGTTTTGCGCATGAAGTGTTTTGTACAGTTTACAACTTGCGCCCTTTTGCGCATCGCACTATTTTGTGCAGTTTATCACTCGGGCTATTTTGCACGTCGGGCTGTTTTGCGCGTCGCACTGTTTTGTGCAGTTTACACCCGCGCTGTTTTGCGCATCGCACTGTTTTGTGCAGTTTATCACTCGCGTTGTTTTGCGCGTTGCACTGTTTTGTGCAGTTTACACTCGCGCTGTTTTGCACATCGCACTGTTTTGTGCAGTTTATCACTCCTGTTCTTTTGCACATCGCACTGTTTTGTGCAGTTTACACTCGCGCTGTTTTGCGCATCGCACTGTTTTGTACAGTTTATCACTCTCGCTCTTTTACGCATTACACTGTTTTGTGCAGTAAATCACTCGCGCTATTTTGTGTGTCGCACTATTTTGTGCAGTTTACACTCGTGCTGTTTTGCACATCGCACTGGTTTGTGCAGTTATCACTTGTGCTGTTTTGCGCATCCCACTGTTTTGTGTAGTTTACGACGCGCGCTGTTTTGCGGATCACGCTGCTTTGTGCCGTTTACACTCGCGCTGTTTTGCGCATCGCCCTGTTTTGTGCAGTTTACCAGTCGCGCTATTTTACGTGTCGCGCTGTTTTGCGCATCGCAGTGTTTTGTGCAGTTTACACCCGCGCTGTTTTGCGCATCGCACTGTTTTTTATAATTTATCACTCTCGCGCTTTTGCGCATTACACTGTTTTGTGCAGTTTATCACTCGCTCTATTTTGCGCATCGCACTGTTTTGTGCAGTTTATCACCTACACACTTTTGCGCATCGTACTATTTTGTCCAGTTTTCACTCGCGCTGTTTTGCGCATCGCACTGCTTTGTGCAGTTTACACTCACGCACTTTTGCTCGTCGCACTGTTTTGTGCAGTTTACACTCGCCTCTTTTGCGCGTCGCACTATTTTGTGTAGTTTACACTCGCGCTGTTTTGCGCATCGCACTGTTTTGTGTAGTTTATCACTCGGGCTGTTTTGCGCATCGCACTGTTTTGTGCAGTTTATCACTCGCGCTGTTTTGCGCATCGCACTGTTTTGTGCAGTTTATCACTCGCGGTCTTTTGCACATCCCAATGTTTTGTGCAGTTTATCACATGTGCTCTTTTGCGCATCGCACTGTTTTGTGCAGTTTACGCTCGGGCTATTTTGCGCATCACACTGTTTTGTACAGTTTATCACTGCGCTCTTTTGCGCATCGCACTGTTTTGTACAGTTTATCACTCGCGCTGTTTGGGGCGTCGCACTGTTTTGTGCAGTTTACACTCGTGCTGTTTTGCGCATCGCACTGTTTTGTGCAGTTTATCACTCGTGTTATTTTGCGCGTCGCGCTATTTTGTGCATCGCACTGCTTTGTGCAGTTTATCACTCGCGCTGTTTTGCACATCGCACTATTTTGTATAGTTTACCACTAGCGTTGTTTTACGCATCGCAATGTTTTGTGCAGTTTATCACTCGCGCTGTTTTGCGCATCGACTGTTTTGCGCATCGCACTGTTTTGTATAGTTTATCACTCGCACTGTATTGCGCGTCGTACTGTTTTGTGCAGATTTCACTCGCGCTGTTTTGCGCATCGCACTGTTTTGTGCAGTTTATCACTAGTGCCCTTTTGCGCATTGCACGATTTTGTGGAATTTATCACTCGCGCTATTTTGCGCGTCGCGCTGTTTTGAGCATCGCACTGTTTTCTGCAGTTTACACTGGCGCACTTTTGCACATCGCACTGTTTTGTGCAGTTTTCAATCGCGCTGTTTTGCGCATCGCAGTGTTTTGTGCAGTTTACACTCGCGTTGTTTTGCGCATTCCACTGTTTTGTGCAGTTTATCACTCGCGTTGTTTTGCGCATCGCACTGTTTTGTGCAATTTATCACTCGCGCTGTTTTGCGCATCGCACAGTTTTGTGCAGTTTATCACTCGCGGTCTGTGGCGCATCGCACTGTTTTGTGCAGTTTATCACTCGTGCCCTTTTGCGCATCACACTGTTTTGTGCTGTTTACACTCGTGCTGTTTTGCGCATCGCACTGTTTTGTACAGTTTATCACACGCGCTCTTTTGCGCAACGCACTGTTTTGTGCAGTTTACGACACGCGCTATTTTGTGCGTCGCGCTGTTTTGTGCAGTTTACACCCGCGCTGTTTTGCGCTTCACACTGTTTTTTACAGTTCATCACTCTCGCTCTTTTACGCATTACACTGTTTTGTGCAGTTTATCACTTGTGATGTTTTGCGTATCGCACTGTTTTGTGCAGTTTGCACTCTCGCTGTTTTGCACATCGCACTATTTTATGCAGTTTATCACTCGGGTTGTTTTGCACATCGCACTGTTTTGTGCAGTTTACACTCGCGCTATTTTGCGCGTCGCACTGTTTTTTGCAGTTTACACTCGCGTTGTTTTGCGCATCGCACTGTTTTCTGCAGTTTTTCACTCGGGGTCTTTTGCGCATCGCACTGTTTTGTGCAGTTTATCACTCACGCTGTTTTGCCCATTGCACTGTTTTGTGCAATTTATCACTCGCGCTGTTTTGCTCATCGCACAGTTTTGTGCAGTTTATCACTCGCGGTCTTTTGCCCATCGTACTGTTTTGTGCAGTTTATCACTCGCAGCCTTTTGCGCATCGCACTGTTTTGTGCAGTTTATCACACGTGCTCTTTTGCGCGTCGCACTGTTTTGTGCAGTTTACACACGCGCTGTTTTGCGCATCGCACAGTTTTGTACAATTTATCACTCGCGCTATTTTGCCCGTCGCACTGTTTTGTGCAGTTTACACTTGCGCTATTTTGCGCCTCACACTATTTTGTGCAGTTTATCACTCGTGCACTTTTGCGCATCGCACTGTTTTCTGTAGTTTATCACTCGCGCGGTTTTGCGCATCGCACTCTTTTGTGCAGTTTATCACTCGCGCTGTTTTGCGCATCGCACTGTTTTGTGCAGTTTGTCACTCGCGGTCTTTTGCGCATCGCGCTGTTTTGTGCAGTTTCTCACTCACGGTCTTTTGCGCATCGCACTGTTTTGTGCAGTTTATCACTCATGCTCTTTCGCGCATCGCACTGTTTTGTGCGGTTTACACTCGCGCTGTTTTGCGCATCGCACTGTTTAGTACAATTTATCACTCGCGCCCTTTTGCGCATCGCACTGTTTTGTACAGTTTATCACTCGCGCTATTTTGCGCGTCGCACTATTTTTTATAGATTACACTCGCACTGTTTTGTGCATCGCACTGTTTTGTGCAGTTTATCACTCGCGCTGTTTTGCGCATCGCACTGTTTGGTACAGTTTATCACTCGCGCTGTTTTGCGCATCGCACTGTTTTGTGCAGTTTACACTCGCGTTGTTTTGCGCATCGCACTGTTTTGTGGAGTTTATCACTCGTGCTACTTGACAAATCAACCGGTTTTGTGCAATTTACACTCGCGCTGTTTTGCGCATCGCACTGTTTTGTACAGTTTATAACTCGCGCCCTTTTACGCATCGCACTGTTTTGTGCAGTTTCTCACTCGCGGTCTTTTGCGCATCGCACTGTTTTGTGCAGTTTCTCACTCGTGCTCTTTCGCGCATCGCACTGTTTTGTGCGGTTTACACTCGCGCTATTTTGCGCATCGCACTGTTTAGTACAGTTTATCAGTCGCGCACTTTTGCGCATCGCACTGTTTTGTACAGTTTATCACTCGCGCTATTTTGTGCGTCGCACTATTTTTCGTAGATTACACTCGCGCTGTTTTGGGCATTGCGCTGTTTTGTGCAGTTTATCACTCGCGTTGTTTTGCGCATCGCACTGTTTGGTACAGTTTATCACTCGCGCTGTTTTGCGCATCGCACTGTTTTGTGCAGTTTACAATCGCGTTGTTTTGCGCATCGCACTGTTTTGTGGAGTTTATCACTCGTGCTGTTTTACAAATCGCACGATTTTGTGCAATTTACACTCGCGCTGTTTTGCGCATAAAATGTTTTGTACAGTTTACAACTTGCGCCCTTTTGCGCATCGCACTATTTTGTGCAGTTTATCACTCGGGCTATTTTGCAGGTCGGGCTGTTTTGCGCGTCGCACTGTTTTGTGCAGTTTACACCGACGCTGTTTTGCGCATCGCACTGTTTTGTGCAGTTTATCACTCGCGTTGTTTTGCGCATTGCACTGTTTTGTGCAGTTTACACTCGCGCTGTTTTGCACATCGCACTGTTTTGTGCAGTTTATCACTCCTGTTCGTTTGCGCATCGCACTATTTTGTGCAGTTTACACTCGCGCTGTTTTGCGCATCGCACTGTTTTGTACAGTTTATCACTCTCGCTCTTTTACGCATTACACTGTTTTGTGCAGTAAATCACTCGCGCTATTTTGTGTGTCGCACTATTTTGTGCAGTTTACACTCGTGCTGTTTTGCACATCGCACTGGTTTGTGCAGTTATCACTTGTGCTGTTTTGCGGATCCCACTGTTTTGTGTAGTTTACGACGTGCGCTGTTTTGCGGATCACGCTGCTTTGTGCCGTTTACACTCGCGCTGTTTTGCGCATCGCCCTGTTTTGTACAGTTTATCACTCACGCTGTTTTGCGCATCGCACCGTTTTATGCAGTTTACACTCGCGATTTTTTGCGCATCGCACTGTTTTGTGCAGTTTATCACTCGTGTTGTTTTGCGCATCGCACTGTTTTGTGCAGTTTACAGTCGCGCTGTTTTGCGCATCGCAGTGTTGTGTGCAGTGTATCACTCGCGCTCTTTTGCGCATCACACTGTTCTGCGCAGTTTTCACTCACGCTATTTTGCACAGCACACTGTGTTGTGCAGTTTACACTCGCGCTATTTTGCGCATCACGCTGTTTTGTGCAGTTTATCACTCGCGCAATTTTGCGCATCGCGCTGTTTTGCGCAGTTTATCACTCGCGCTGTTTTGCGCATCGCACAGTTTTGTGCAGTTTACACTCGCGCTCTTTTGCGCATCGCACTGTTTTGTGCAGTTTATCACTCGCGCTATTTTGCGCATCGCACTGTTTTGTGCAGTTTTCGCTTGTGCTTTTTTGGGCATCGCACTATTTTGTGTAGTTTACACTCGTCCTATTTTCCCCATCGCACTGTTTTGTGCAGTTTATCACTTGCGCTGTTTTGCGCATCGCGCTGTTTTGTGCACTTTACACTCGCGCTATTTTTCGCTCGTGCTTTTTTGCGCATCGCACTGTTTTGTGCAGCTTACAGTCGCGCTGTTTTGCCCATCGCACTGTTTTGTGCAGTTTATCACTCGTGCTCTTTTGCACATCGCATTGTTTTGTGCAGTTTATCACTCGCGCTATTTTACGCATCGCACTGTTTTGTGTACTTTACACTCGCGCTGTTTTGGGCATCGCACTGTTTTATGCAGTTTATCACTCGTGCTGTTTTGTAGTTTACACTCACGCTGTTTTGCGCATCGCACTGTTTTGTACAATTTGTCACTCGCGCACAGTTGCACATTACACTGTTTTGTGCAGTTTATCACTCGCGCTATTTTGCGCATCGCACTGTTTTTTGTAGTTTAGACTCGCGCTGTTTTGCGCATTGCACTGTTTTGTGCAGTGTATCACTCGCGCTCTTTTGCGCATCCCACTGTTTTGTGCAGTTTTCACTCGCGCTGTTTTGCATATCGCACTGTTTTGTGCAGTTTACACCCGTGCTTTTTTGCGCATCGCACTGTTTTGTGCAGTTTATCACTCGGAATATTTTGCGCATCGCGCTGTTTTGCGCATCGCACTATTTTGTGCAGTTTATCACTCGTGCTGTTTTACACATCGCACTGTTTTGGGCAGTTTACAATCGCGCTGTTTTACGCATCGCACTGTATTGTGTAGTGTATCACTCGCGCTCTTTTTTGCATCGCACTATTCTGTGCAGTTTTCACTCACGCTAATTTGCTCATCATACTGTTTTGTGCAGTTTACACACGCGCTATTTTGTGCATCGCGCTATTTTGTGCAGTTTATCACTCGCGCTGTTTCGCGCATCGCACTATTTTTTGCAGTTTACAGTCGCGCTGTTTTTCACATCGCCCTGTTTTGTGCAGTTTATCACTCGTGTTGTTTCGCGCATCGCACTATTTTGTGCAGTTTACACTCGTGCTGTTATGCGCATCGCACTGTTTGTCAAGTGTATCACTCGCGCTTTTTTGCGCATTGCACTGTTTTGTGCAGTTTACACTTGCCCTGTTTTGCACATCGCATTGTTTTGTGCAGTTTATCGCTTGCGCACTTCTGTGCATCGCACTGTTTTCTGCGGTTTATCACCTGTGCTCTTTTGCGCATTCGCACGGTTTTGTGCAGTTTCTCACTCGCGCTGTTTTGCGCATCGCACTATTTTGTGCAGCTTACACTCGCGCTTTTTTGTGCATCGCACTGGTTTTTGTGTAGCTTACACTCGCGCTGTTTTGCGCAACACCCTATTTGTGCAGTTTACACTCGCGCTGTTTTGTCCATCGCTCTGTTTTGTGCAGTTTATCACTCGCGCTCCTTTGCGCATCGCACTGTTTTGTGCAGTTTATCACTTGCGCTATTTTGCGCGTCGCATTGTTTTGTGCAGTTTACACTCGCGCTATTTTCCGCATCGCACTATTTTGTGCAGTTTACACTCGTGCCCTTTTGCGCATCGCACTGTTTTGTGTAGTTCATCACTCGCGCTGTTTTGCACATCGCACTGTTTTGCGCAGTTTATCACGCGCGCTGTTTTGCGCATCGCACTATTTTGTGCAGTTTGTCACCCACGGCCTTTTGCGCATCGCACTGTTTTGTGCAGTTTCTCACTCACGGTCTTTTGCGCATCGCACTGTTTTATGCAGTTTATCACTCGTGCTCTTTTGCGCATCGCATTGTTTTGTGCAGTTTACACTCGCGTTATTTTGCGCATCACACTGTTTTGTACAGTTTATCACTCGCGCTCTTTTGCGCATCGCACTGTTTTGTACAGTTTATCACTCGCGCTATTTTGCGCGTCGCACTGTTTTGTGCAGATTACACTCGCGCTGTTTTGCGCATCGCACTGTTTTGTGCATTTTATCACTCGTGCTCGTTTGCGCATCGCACTGTTTTGTGTAGTTTATCACCCGTGCTATTTTGCGCATCGCACTATTTAGTGCAATTTATCACTCGCGATATTTTGCGCGTTGCGCTGTTTTGCGCGTCGCACTGTTTTGTGCAGTTTATCACTCGCGCTGTTTTGCACATCGTATTGTTTTGTGCAGTTTATCACTCGCGCTGTTTTGCGCATCTCACTATTTTGTGTAGTTTATGACTCGTGCTGTTTTGCGCATCACACTGTTTTGTGCAGTTTATCACTCCAGGTCTTTTGCACATCGCACTGTTTTGTGCAGTTTATCACTCGCGCTGTTTTGCGGATCGCACTGTTTTGTGCAGTTTATCACTGGCGCTCTTTTGCGCATCGCACTGTTTTCTGCAGTTTGTCACTCGCGCTCTTTTGCGCATCGCACTGTTTTGTGCAGTTTACACTCGTGCTGTTTTGCGTATCGCACTGTTTTGTGCAGTTTTCACTCGCGCTGTTTTGCGCATCCCACTGTTTTGTGCAGTTTACCACGCGCGCTGTTTTGCGCATCGCACTGTTTTGTGCAATTTACACTCGCGTTGTTATGCGCATCGCACTGTTTTGTACAGTTTATCACTCACGCTGTTTTACGCATCGCACTGTTTTGTGCAGTTTACACTCGCGCTGTTTTGCGCATCGCACTGTTTTGTACAGTTTATCACCCTCACTCTTTTGCGCATTACACTGTTTTGTGCAGTAAATCACTCGCGGTATGTTGTGTGTCGCACTATTTTCTGCAGTTTACACTCATGCTGTTTTGCACATCGCACTGGTTTGTGCAGTTTTCACTCCTGCTGTTTTGCGCATCCCACTGTTTTGTGTAGTTTACCACGCGCGCAGTTTTGCGCATCACGCTGCTTTGTGCAGTTTACACTCGCGCTGTTTTGCGCATCGCCCTGTTTTGTACAGTTTATCACTCGCGCTGTTTTGCGCATCGCACCGTTTTGTGCAGTTTATACTCGCGGTTTTTTGCGCATCGCACTGTTTTGTGCAGTTTATCACTCATGTTGTTTTGCGCATCGCACTATTTTGTGCAGTTTATCACTCGTGCTGTTTTACACATCGCACTGTTTTGTGCAGTTTACAATCGCGCTGTTTTGCGCATCGCACTGTATTGTGTAGTGTATCACTCGCTCTTTTTTTGCATCGCACTGTTCTGTGTAGTTTTCATTCACGCTATTTTGCTCATCATACTGTTTTGTGCAGTTTACACTCGCGCTATTTTGTGCATCGCGCTATTTTGTGCAGTTTATCACTCGCGCTGTTTCGCGCATCGCACTATTTTTTGCAGTTTACACTCGCGCTGTTTTTCACATCGCCCTGTTTTGTGCAGTTTATCACTCGTGCTGTTTTGCGCATCTCACTATTTTGTGCAGTTTACACTCATTCTGTTATGCGCATCGCACTGTTTGTCAAGTGTATCACTCGCGCTTTTTTGCGCATTGCACTGTTTTGTGCAGTTTACACCTGCCCTGTTTTGCACATCGCACTGTTTTGTGTAGTTTATCGCCTGCGCTCTTTTGCGCATCGCACTGTTTTCTGCAGTTTATCCCTGTGCTCTTTTGCGCATCGCACGGTTTTGTGCAGTTTCTCACTCGCTCTGTTTTGCGCATCGCACTATTTTGTGCGGCTTACACTCGCGCTTTTTTGTGCATCGCACAAGTTTTTGTGCAGTTTACACTCGCGCTGTTTTGCGCAACGCCCTATTTGTGCAGTTTACACTCGCGCTGTTTTGTCCATCGCTCTATTTTGTGTAGTTTATCACTCGCACTCCTTTGTGCATCGCACTGTTTTATGCAGTTTATCACTCGCGCTATTTTGCACGTCGCACTGTTTTGTGCAGTTTACACTCACGCTATTTTGCGCATCGCACTATTTTGTGCAGTTTACACTCGTGCCCTTTTGCGCATCGCACTGTTTTGTGTAGTTTATCACTCACACTGTTTTGCACATCGCACTGTTTTGTGCAGTTTATCACGCGCGCTGTTTTGCGCATCGCACTATTTTGTGCAATTTGTCACCCGCGGCCTTTTGCGCATCGCACTGTTTTGTGCAGTTTCTCACTCACGGTCTTTTGCGCATCGCACTGTTTTATGCAGTTTATCACTCGTGCTCTTTTGCGCATCGCATTGTTTTGTGCAGTTTACACTCGCGCTATTTTGCGCATCGCACTGTTTTGTACAGTTTATCACTCGCGCTCTTTTGCGCATCGCACTATTTTGTACAGTTTATCACTTGCGCTCTTTTGCGCATCGCACTGTTTTGTACAGTTTATCACTCGCGCTATTTTGCGCGTCGCACTGTTTTGTGCAGATTACACTCGCGCTGTTTTGCGCATCGCACTGTTTTGTGCATTTTATCACTCATGCTCGTTTGCGCATCGCACTGTTTTGTGTAGTTTATCACCCGTGCTATTTTGCGCATCGCACTATTTAGTGGAATTTATCACTCGCGCTATTTTGCGCATTGCGCTGTTTTGCGCGTCGCGCTGTTTTCTGCAGTTTATCACTCGCGCTGTTTTGCACATCGTATTGTTTTGTGCAGTTTATCACTCGCGCTGTTTTGCGCATCTCACTATTTTGTGTAGTTTATCACTCGTGCTGTTTTGCGCATCACACTGTTTTGTGCAGTTTATCACTCCAGGTCTTTTGCACATCGCACTGTTTTGTGCAGTTTATCACTCGCGCTGTTTTGCGGATCGCACTGTTTTGTGCAGTTTATCACTGGCGCTCTTTTGCGCATCGCACTGTTTTCTGCAGTTTGTCACTCGCGCTCTTTTGCGCATCGCACTGTTTTGTGCAGTTTATTACTCGCGCTATTTTACGCATCGCACTGTTTTGTGCAGTTTACACTCGCGCTGTTTTGCGCATCGCACTGTTTTGTACAGTTTATCACCCTCACTCTTTTGCGCATTACACTGTTTTGTGCAGTAAATCACTCGCAGTATGTTGTGTGTCGCACTATTTTGTGCAGTTTACACTCATGCTGTTTTGCACATCGCACTGGTTTGTGCAGTTTTCACTCGTGCTGTTTTGCGCATCCCACTGTTTTGTGTAGTTTGCCACGCGCGCAGTTTTGCGCATCGCGCTGCTCTGTGCAGTTTACACTCGCGCTGTTTTGCGCATCGCCCTGTTTTGTACAGTTTATCACTCGCGCTGTTTTGCGCATCGCACCGTTTTGTGCAGTTTATACTCGCGGTTTTTTGCGCATCGCACTGTTTTGTGCAGTTTATCACTCGTGTTGTTTTGCGTATCGCACTATTTTGTGCAGTTTATCACTCGTGTTGTTTTACACATCGCACTGTTTTGTGCAGTTTACAATCGCGCTGTTTTGCGCATCGCACTGTATTGTGTAGTGTATCACTCGCGCTTTTTTTGCATCGCACTGTTCTGTGTAGTTTTCACTCACGCTATTTTGCTCATCATGCTGTTTTGTGCAGTTTACACTCGCGCTATTTTGTGCATCGCGCTATTTTGTGCAGTTTATCACTCGCGCTGTTTCGCGCATCGCACTATTTTTTGCAGTTTACACTCGCGCTGTTTTTCACATCACCCTGTTTTGTGCAGTTTATCACTCGTGCTGTTTTGCGCATTGCACTATTTTGTGCAGTGTACACTCGTGCTGTTATGCGCAGCGCACTGTTTGTCAAGTGTATCACTCGCGCTTTTTTGCGCATTACACTGTTTTGTGCAGTTTACACTTGCCCTGTTTTGCACATCGCACTGTTTTGTGCAGTTTATCGCATGCGCTCTTTTGCGCGTCGCACTGTTTTCTGCAGTTTATCCCTGTGCTCTTTAGCGCATCGCACGGTTTTGTGCAGTTTCTCACTCGCACTGTTTTGCGCATCGCACTATTTTGTGCGGCTTACACTCGTGCTTTTTTGTGCATCGCACTAGTTTTTGTGCAGTTTACACTCGCGCTGTTTTGCGCAACGCCCTATTTGTGCAGTTTACACTCGCGCTGTTTTGTCCATCGCTCTGTTTTGTGCAGTTTATCACTCGCGCTCCTTTGTGCATCGCACTGTTTTGTGCAGTTTATCACTCGCGCTATTTTGCGCGTCGCACTGTTTTGTGCAGTTTACACTCGCGCGATTTTGCGCATCGCACTCTTTTGTGCAGTTTACACTCGCGCCCTTTTGCGCATCGCACTGTTTTGTGTAGTTTATCACTCGCGCTGTTTTGCACATCGCACTGTTTTGTGCAGTTTATCACGCGCGCTGTTTTGCGCATCGCACTATTTTGTGCAGTTTGTCACCCGCGGCCTTTTGCGCATCGCACTGTTTTGTGCAGTTTCTCACTCACGGTCTTTTGCGCATCGCACTGTTTTATGCAGTTTATCACTCGTGCTCTTTTGCACATCGAATTGTTTTGTGCAGTTTACACTCGTGCTGTTTTGCGCATCGCACTCTTTTGTAGAGTTTATCACTCGCGCTCTTTTGCGCATCGCTAGTTTTGTACAGTTTATCACTCGCGCTATTTTGCGCGTCGCACTGTTTTGTGCAGATTACACTCGCGCTGTTTTGCGCATCGCACTTTTTGTGCATTTTATCACTCGTGCTCGTTTGCGCATCGCACTGTTTTGTGTAGTTTATCACCCGTGCTATTTTGCGCATCGCACTATTTAGTGCAATTTATCACCCGCGCTATTTTGCGCGTTGCGCTGTTTTGCGCGTCTCACTATTTTGTGCAGTTTATCACTCGCGCTGTTTTGCACATCGTATTGTTTTGTGCAGTTTATCACTCGCGCTGTTTTGCGCATCTCACTATTTTGTGTAGTTTATCACTCGTGCTGTTTTGCGCATCACACTGTTTTGTGCAGTTTATCACTCCAGGTCTTTTGCACATCGCACTGTTTTGTGCAGTTTATCACTCGCGCTGTTTTGCGGATCGCACTGTTTTGTGCAGTTTATCACTGGCGCTATTTTGCGCATCGCACTGTTTTCTGCAGTTTGTCACTAGCGCTCTTTTGCGCATCGCACTGTTTTGTGCAGTTTACACTCATGCTGTTTTGCTTATCGCACTGTTTTGTGCAGTTTTCACTCGCGCTGTTTTGCGCATCCCACTGTTTTGTGCAGTTTACCACGCGCGCTGTTTTGCGCATCGCAATGTTTTGTGCAATTTACACTCGCGTTGTTTTGCGCATCGCACTGTTTTGTACAGTTTATCACTCACGCTGTTTAGCGCATCGCACTGTTTTGTGCAGTTTACACTCGCGCTGTTTTGCGCATCGCACTGTTTTGTACAGTTTATCACCCTCACTCTTTTGCGCATTACACTGTTTTGTGCAGTAAATCACTCGCGGTATTTTGTGTGTCGCACTATTTTGTGCAGTTTACACTCATCCTGTTTTGCACATCGCACTGGTTTGTGCAGTTTTCACTCGTGCTGTTTTGCGCATCCCACTGTTTTGTGTAGTTTACCACGCGCGCTGTTTTGCGCATCCCGCTGCGTTGTGCAGTTTACACTCGCGCTGTTTTGCGCATCGCCCTGTTTTGTACAGTTTATCACTCGCGCTGCTTTGCGCATCGCACCGTTTTGTGCAGTTTATAGTCGCGGTTTTTTGCGCATCGCACTGTTTTGTGCAGTTTATCACTCGTGTTGTTTTTGCGCATCGCACTATTTTGTGCAGTTTATCACTCGTGTTGTTTTACACATCGCACTGTTTTGTGCAGTTTACAATCGCGCTGTTTTGCGCATCGCACTGTATTGTGTAGTGTATCACTCGCGCTCTTTTTTGCATCGCACTGTTCTGTGCAGTTTTCACTCACGCTATTTTGCTCATCATACTGTTTTGTGCAGTTTACACTCGCGCTATTTTGTGCATCGCGCTGTTTTGTGCTGTTTCGCGCATCGCACTATTTTTTGCAGTTTACACTCGCGCTGTTTTTCACAACGCCCTGTTTTGTGCAGTTTATCACTCGTGCTGTTTTGCGCATCGCACTATTTTGTGCAGTTTACACTCGTGCTGTTATGCACATCGCACTGTTTGTCAAGTGTATCACTCGCGCTTTTTTGCGCATTGCACTGTTTTGTGCAGTTTACACTTGCCCTGTTTTGCACATCGCACTATTTTCTGCAGTTTATCGCCTGCGCTCTTTTACGCATCGCACTATTTTGTGCAGTTTATCACCTGTGCTCTTTTGCGCATCGCAGGGTTTTGTGCAGTTTCTCACTCGCGCTGTTTTGCGCATCGCACTATTTTGTGCAGCATACACTCGCGCTCTTTTGTGCATCGCACAGGTTTTTGTGCAGTTTACACTCGCGCTGTTTTACGCATCGCCCTATTTGTGCAGTTTACACTTGCGCTGTTTTGTCCATCGCTCTATTTTGTGCAGTTTATCACTCGCGCTCCTTTGCGCATCGCACTATTTTGTGCAGTTTATCACTCGCGCTGTTTTGCGCGTCGCACTGTTTTGTGCAGTTTACACTCGCGCGATTTTGCGCATCGCACTGTTTTGTGCAGTTTACACTCGTGCCCTTTTGCGCATCGCACTGTTTTGCGTAGTTTATCACTCGCGCTGTTTTGCACATCGCACTGTTTTGTGCAGTTTATCACGCGCTGTTTTGCGCATCGCACTATTTTGTGCAGTTTGTCACCCGAGGCCTTTTGCGCATCGCACTGTTTTGTGCAGTTTCTCACTCGCAATCTTTTGCGCATCGCACTATTTTATGCAGTTTATCACTCGTGCTCCTTTGCGCATCGCACTGTTTTGTGCAGTTTACACTCGCGCGATTTTGTGCATCGCACTGTTTTGTGCAGTTTACACTCGTGCCCTTTTGCGCATCGCACTGTTTTGCGTAGTTTATCACTCGCGCTGTTTTGCACATCTCACTATTTTGTGCAGTTTATCACGCGCTGTTTTGCGCATCGCACTATTTTGTGCAGTTTGTCACCCGAGGCCTTTTGCGCATCGCACTGTTTTGTGCAGTTTCTCACTCGCAGTCTTTTGCGCATCGCACTATTTTATGCAGTTTATCACTCGTGCTCCTTTGCGCATCGCACTGTTTTGTGCAGTTTACACTCGCGCCGTTTTGCGCATCGCACCGTTTTGTACAGTTTATCACTCGCGCTCTTTTGCGCATCGCACTGTTTTGTACAGTTTATCACTCGCGCTATTTTGCGCGTCGCACTGTTTTGTGCAGATTACACTCGCGCTGTTTTGCGCATCGAACTGTTTTGTGCATTTTATCACTCGTGTACGTTTGCGCATCGCACTGTTTTGTGTAGTTTATCACCCGTGCTATTTTGCGCATCGCACTATTTAGTGCAATTTATCACTCGCGCTATTTTGCGCGTTGCGCTCTTTTGCGCATCGCACTGTTTTGTGCAGTTTATCACTCGCGGTGTTTGCACATCGCATTGTTTTGTGCAGTTTATCACTCGCGCTGTTTTGCGCATCTCACTATTTTGTGTAGTTTATGACTCGTGCTGTTTTGCGCATCACACTGTTTTGTGCAGTTTATCACTCCAGGTCTTTTGCACATTGCACTGTTTTGTGCAGTTTATCACTCGCGCTGTTTTGCGGAACGCACTGTTTTGTGCAGTTTATCACTGGCGCTATTTTGCGCAGCGCACTGTTTTCTGCAGTTTGTCACTCGCGCTCTTTTGCGCATCGCACTATTTTGTGCAGTTTTCACTCGCGCTGTTTTGCGCATCCCACTGTTTTGTGCAGTTTACCACGCGCGCTGTTTTGCGCATCCCACTGTTTTGTGAAGTTTACCACGCGCGCTGTTTTGCGCATCGCACTGTTTTGTGCAGTTTACACTCACGTTGTTTTGCGCATCGCACGATTTTGTACAGTTTATCACTCACGCCGTTTTGCGCATCGCACTGTTTTGTGCAGTTTACACTCGCGCTATTTTGCGCATCGCACTGTTTTGTACAGTTTATCACTCTCGCCCTTTTGCGCATTACACTGTTTTGTGCAGTAAATCACTCGCGGTATTTTGTGTGTCGCACTATTTTGTGCAGTTTACACTCGTGTTGTTTTGCACATCGCACTGGTTTCTGCAGTTTTCACTCGTGCTGTTTTGCGCATCCCACTGTTTTGTGTAGTTTACCACGCGCGCTGTTTTTGCGCGTCACGCTGCTTTGTGCAGTTTACACTCGCGCTGTTTTGCGCATCGCCCTATTTTGTACAGTTTATCACTCGCGCTGTTTTGCGCATTGCACCGTTTTGTGCAGTTTACACTCACGATTTTTTGCGCATCGCACTGTTTTGTGCAGTTTATCACTCGTGTTGTTCTGCGCATCACACTGTTTTGTGCAGTTTGCAGTCGCGCTGTTTTGCGCATCGCACTGTTGTGTGCAGTGTATCACTCGCGTTCTTTTGAGCATCACACAGTTCTGTGCAGTTTTCACTCACGCTATTTTGCACAGCACACTGTTTTGTGCAGTTTACACTCGCGCTATTTTGCGCATCGCGTTGTTTTGTGCACTTTATCACTCGCGCCATTTTACGCATCGCGCTGTTTTGCGCATCACACTGTTTTGTGCAGTTTATCACTCGCGCTGTTTTGCGCATCGCCCAGTTTTGTGCAGTTTACACACGCGCTCTTTTGCGCATCGCACTGTTTTGTGCAGTTTATCACTCGCGCTATTTTGCGCATCGCACTGTTTCGTTCAGTTTTCACTCGTGCTTTTTTGGGCATCGCACTATTTTGTGCAGTTTACACTCGTCTTATTTGCCGCATCGCACTGTTTTGTGCAGTTTATCACTTGCGCTGTTTTGCGCATCGCACTGTTTTTTGTGCACTTTACACTCGTGCTGTTTTGCGCATCGCACTGTTTTGTGCAGCTTACAGTCGCGCTGTTTTGCCCATCGCACTGTTTTGTGCAGTTTATCACTCGTGTTCTTTTGCACATCGCATTGTTTTGTGCAGTTTATCACTCGCGCTATTTTGCGCATCGCACTGTTTTGTGTACTTCACACTCGCGCTGTTTTGGGCATCGCACTGTTTTATGCAGTTTATCACTCGTGCTGTTTTGCGCATCGCACTGTTTTGTGCAGTTTACACTCGCGCTATTTTGCGCATCGCTCTGTTTTGTACGGTTTATCACTCGCGCTTTTCTGCGCATCCAATTGGTTTGTGTAGTTTATCACTCGCGCTATTTTGCGCGTCGCGCTGTTTTGCGCATCGCACTATTTTGCAGTTTGCACTCGCGCTATTTTGCGCATCGCACTGTTTTGTGCAGTTTTTCACTCGCGCTATTTTGCACATCGCACTGTTTTGTGTAGATAACACTTGCGCTGTTTTGCATATCGCACTGTTTTGTGCAGTTTATCACTCGTGCTTTTTTGCGCATCGCACTGTTTTGTGTAGTTTACAGTCGCTCTATTTTGCGCATCGCAATGTTTTGTACAGTTTATCACTCGCGCTGTTTTGTGCATCGCACTGTTTTGTGCTGTGTATCACTCGTGCTGTTTTGCGCATCGCACAGTTTTGGGCAATTTTCACTTGCGCTGTTTTGCGCATCGCACTGTTTTGGGCAGTTTACACTCGTGCTACTTTGCGCATCGCACTGTTTTATGGAGTTTATCAGTCGCGTTGTTTTGCGCATCGCACTGTTTTGTGCAGTTTACCACTCGTGCTGTTTTGCGCATCGCACTGTTTTTTTGTAGTTTATCACTCGTGCTATTTTGCGCATCGCACTGTTTTGTGCAGTTAATCACTCGCGCTGTTTTGCGCATAGCACTGTTTTGTGCAGTTTACACTCGCGCTGTTTTGCGCATCGCGCTGTTTTGTGCAGTTTATTACTCACACTGTTTTGCGAATCGCATTGTTTTTTGTAATTTACACCCCGCGCCTGTGTTGTGCATCGCACTGTTTTGTGTAGTTTATCACTCGGGCTGTTTTGCGCATCGCACTGTTTTGTGCAGTTTACACCCGCGCTGTTTTGCGCATCGCACCATTTTGTGTTGTGTATCACTCGCGCTCTTTTGCGCATCGCACTATTTTGTGCAGTTTTCACTCGTGCTGTTTTGCGAATTGCACTGTTTTGTGTACTTTGCACTCACGCTATTTTGTGCATCGCGCTCTTTTACGCATCGCGCTGTTTTGTGAGTTTATCACCCGCGCTATTATGCGCATCGCACTGTTTTATGCAGTTTTTGCTCGCGCAATTTTGCGCATTGCACTGTTTTGCGCAACTCGCTGTTTTGTGCAGTTTATCACTCGCGCTGTTGTGCACATCGCACTGTTTTGTGCAATGTACACTCGTGCTGCTTTGCGCATCGCACTGTTTTGTGCAGTTTATCACTCGGTCTGTTTTGCGCATCGCACTGTTTTCTGCAATTTACGCTCGCACTGTTTTCCGCATTGCACTGTTTTGTACAGTTTACACTGGCGCTGTTTTGCGCATCGCACTGTTTTTGTGCAGTTTATCACTCGCACTATTCGGTGCGTTGCACTGTGTTTGTGCAGTATTTCATGTCTCTGTTTTGCGCCTCGCACTGTTTCTTGCAGTTTTCACTCGCACTGTTTTGTGTAGTTTATCAATCGTGCTATTTTGCGCATCGCGCTGTTTTGCATATAGCACTGTTTTGTGCAGTTTATCACTCGCGCCGTTTTGCGCATCGTAGAGTTTGGTGCTGTTTATCACTCGCGCTATTGTGCGCATCACGCAGTTTTGGGCATCGCACAGTTTTGTGCGGTTTACACCCGCGCTGTTTTGCGCATCGCATTATAATGTGCAGTTTACACTCGCGTTATTTTGCGTCTCGCACTGTTTTGTGCAGTTTACACTCGCACCGTTTTGCCCATCACACTGTTTTTATGCAGTTAATCACTCGCGCTCTTTTGCGCATTCGCACTGTTTTGTGCAGTTTATTACTCGCGCTATTTTGCACATCGCACTGTTTTGTGCAGTTTACACACGCGCTGTTTTGCGCATCGCACTGTTTTCCACATCGCAACGTTTTCTGCACTTTTCACTCGCGTTGTTTTGCGCATCGCCACCGTTTTGTGCAGTTTACACTCTCGCTGTTTTGTGCAGTTTATCACTCGCGCTGTTTTGCGCATCACACTGTTTTGTGCAGTTTACACTCGCGTTGTTTTGCCCATCGCACTGTTTTGTATAGTTTATCACTCGCGCTATTTTGCGCATCGCACTGTTTTGCGCAGTTTGCACCCACGCTGTTTTGCGCATCGCACTGTTTTGTGCAGTTTATAACTCGCGCTATTTTGCGCATCGCGCTGTTTTGCGCATCGCACTATTTTGTGCAATTTCTCACTCGTGCTGTTTTTCGCACCGCACTATTTTTTGCAGTTTATCACTCACGCTATTTTGCGCATCGCACTGTTTTGTGCAGTTAATCACTCGCGCTGTTTTGCGCATCGCACTGTTTTTGTGCAGTTCACACTCGCGCTATTTTGCGCATCGCACTATTTTTTGCAGTTTACACTCGCGCTGTTTGCGCATCACCCTATTTTGTGCAGTTTATCACTCGTGCAGTTTTGCGCATCGCACTATTTTGTGCAGTTTACACTCGCGCTGTTTTGTGCATCGCACAGTTTGTGCAATGCATCACTACGCTCACTCTTTTTGCGCATCGCACTGTTTTGTGCAGTGTACACTCAGCACTGTTTTGTGCATCGCATTGTTTTGTGCAGTTTACCACCAGCGCTCTTTTGCGCATCGCACTGTTTCGTGTAGTTTTCACTCCGCGCTGTTTTGCGCATCGCATTGTTTTGTGCAGTTTACTCCCGTGCGGTCTTGCGCATCGCACTGTTTTGTGAGTTTATCAGTCGGGCTGTTTTGCGCATCGCACTGTTTTGTGCAGTTTATAGTCACGCTGTTTGCGAATCGCACTGTTTTGTGCAGTTTACACCCGCGCTGTTTTGCGCATCGCACCATTTTGGGCTGTGTATCACTCGCGCTCTTTTGCGCATCGCACTATTTTGCCCAGTTTTCACTCGTGCTGTTTTGCGAATTGCACTGTTTTGTGCAGCTTACACTCGCGTTGTTTTACGCATCGCGCTGTTTTGCGCATCACGCTGTTTTGTGCAGTTTATCAGCCGCGCTGTTTTGCGCATCGCACTGTTTTATGCAGTTTACACTTGCGCTATTTTGCGCATCGCACTGTTTTGTACAGTTTATCACTCGCGCTCTTTTGCGCATCGCACTGTTTTGTGCAGTTTATCACTCTCGCTATTTTGCGCATCGCACTGTTTTGCGCATCGCACTGTTTTGTGCAGTTTACACCCGCGCTGTTTTGCGCATCGCACTGTTTAGTGCAGTTTATCACTCGCGCTATTTTGGACATCACAATATTTTGTGCAGTTTACACTCGCGCTGTTTTGCGCATCGCACTGTTTTGTGCAATTTGTCACTCGTGCTGTTTTGCGCATCGCACTGTTTGTGCAGTTTACACCCGCGCTGTTTTGCGCATCGCACTGTTTTGTGTAGTTTACGCGCAAGCTGTTTTGCGCATAGCACTGTTTTGTGCAGTTTGTCACTCGTGCTCTTTTTCACATCGCACTGTTTTGTGAAGTTTACACTCGCG
This sequence comes from Camellia granthamiana, assembly GCA_036172215.1. Lineage (NCBI taxonomy): Eukaryota > Viridiplantae > Streptophyta > Magnoliopsida > Ericales > Theaceae > Camellia > Camellia granthamiana. Next base: position 254,685 of record JAXFYN010000131.1, read on the forward strand.
CTGTTTTGCGCATCGCACTGTTTTGTACAGTTTATCACTCGCGCTCTTTTTGCGCATTACACTGTTTTGTGCAGTTTATCACTCACGCTAATTTGCGCATCGCACTGTTTTGTGTGGTTTACACTCGCGCTGTTTTGCGCATGGCACTATTTCGTACAGTGCATCACTCGCGCTCTTTTGCGCATCGCACTGTTTTGTGCAGTTTTCACTCGCGCTGTTTTGCGCATCGCATTGTTTTGTGCAGTGTATCACTCGCGCCTCTTTCGCGCATCGCACTGTTTTGTGCAGTTTTCACTTGCGCTGTTTTGCGAATCACACTATTTTGTGCAATTTACAATCGCGCTATTTTACGCGTCGCGCTGTTTTGTGCAGTTTATCACTCGCGCTGTTTTGCGCATCGCACTGTTTTGTGCTATGTATCACTCGTGCTGTTTTGCGCATCGCACAGTTTTGGGCAGTTTTCACTTCGCGCTGTTTTGCGCATCGCTACTGTTTTGGGCAGTTTACACTCGCGCTACTTTGCGCATCGCGCTGTTTTATGGAGTTTATCACTCGCGTTGTTTTGCGCATCGCACTGTTTTGTGCAGTTTACCACTCGTGCTGTTTTGCGCATCGCACTGTTTTTTGTAGTTTATCACTCGTGCTATTTTGCGCATCGCACTGTTTTGTGCAGTTAATCACTCGCGCTGTTTTGCGCATAGCACTGTTTTGTGCAGTTTACACTCGCGCTGTTTTACGCATCGCGCTGTTTTGTGCAGTTTATCACTCACACTGTTTTGCACATCGCATTGTTTTTTGCAATTTACACCCGCGCTGTGTTGTGCATCGCACTGTTTTGTGTAGTTTATCACTCGGGGCTGTTTTGCGCATCGCAACTGTTTTGTGCAGTTTACACCCGCACTGTTTTGCGCATCGCACCATTTTATGTTGTGTATCACTCGCGCTCTTTTGCGCATCGCACTATTTTGTGCAGTTTTCACTCGTGCTGTTTTGCGAATTGCACTGTTTTGTGTACTTTACACTCGCGCTATTTTGTGCATCGCGCTCTTTTACGTATTGTGCTGTTTTGTGGTGTTTATCACCCGCGCTATTATGCGCATCGCACTGTTTTATGCAGTTTACGCTCGCGCAATTTTGCGCATTGCACTGTTTTGCGAATCTCGCTGTTTTGTGCAGTTTATCACTCGCGCTGTTGTGCACATCGCACTGTTTTGTGCAATGTACACTCGTGCTGCTTTGCGCATCGCACTGTTTTGTGCAGTTTATCACTCGATCTGTTTTGCGCATCGCACAGTTTTCTGCAATTTACACTGGCACTGTTTTCCGCATTGCACTGTTTTGTACAGTTTACACTGGCGCTGTTTTGCGCATCGCACTGTTTTGTGCAGTTTATCACTCGCACTATTTGGTGCATTGCACTGTTTTGAGCAGTTTTCACGCGCTCTGTTTTGCGCCTCGCATTGTTTTGTGCAGTTTTCACACGCACTGTTTTGTGTAGTTTATCAATCGTGCTATTCTGCGCATCGCGCTGTTTTGCATATAGCACTGTTCTGTGCAGTTTATCACTCGCGCCGTTTTGCGCGTCGCACTGTTTTGTGCAGTTTACACTCGCGCTCTTTTGCGCATCGCACTATTTTGTGCAGTTTTCACTCACGCTGTTTTGCGCATCGCACTGTTTTGTGCCGTTTACACTCGCGCTGTTTTCCCGCATCGCAGAGTGTTGTGCTGTTTATCACTCGCGCTATTGTACGCATCGCGCAGTTTTGGGCATCGCACAGTTTTGTGCGGTTTACACCCGCGCTGTTTTGCGCATCGCATTATAATGTGCAGTTTACACTCGCGTTATTTTGCGTCTCGCACTGTTTTGTGCAGTTTACACTCGCGCCGTTTTGCCCATCACACTGTTTTATGCAGTTAATCACTCGCGCTCTTTTGCGCATCGCACTGTTTTTTTGCAGTTTATTCGCGCTATTTTGCACATCGCACTGTTTTGTGCAGTTTACACACGCGCTGTTTCGCGCATCGCACTGTTTTCCGCACCGCAATGTTTTCTGCACTTTTCACTCGCGCTGTTTGCGCATCGCACCGTTTTGTGCAGTTTACACTCTCGCTGTTTGCGCCGTTTATCACTCGCGTTGTTTTGCGCATCACACTGTTTTGTGCAGTTTACACTCGCGCTGTTTTGCACATCGCACTGTTTTGTATAGTTTATCACTCGCACTGTTTTGCGCATCGCACTGTTTTGCGCAGTTTACACCCGCGCTGTTTTGCGCATCGCACTGTTTTGTGCAGTTTATAACTCGCGCTATTTTGCGCATCGCGCTGTTTTGCGCATCGCACTATTTTTGTGCAATTTATCACTCGTTCTGTTTTTCGCACCGCACTATTTTTTGCAGTTTATCACTCACGCTATTTTGCGCATCGCACCATTTTGTGTTGTGTATCACTCGCGCTCTTTTGCGCATCGCACTATTTTGTGCAGTTTTCACTCGTGCCGTTTTGCGAATTGCACTGTTTTGTGTACTTTACACTCGCGCTATTTTGTGCATCGCGCTCTTTTACGCATCGCCGCTGTTTTGTGAGTTTATCACCCCGCGCTATTATGCGCATCGCACTGTTTTATCCCAGTTTACGCTCGCGCAATTTTGCGCATTGCACTGTTTTGCGCATCTCGCTGTTTTGTGCAGTTTATCACTCGTGCTGTTGTGCACATCGTACTGTTTTGTGCAATGTACACTCGTGCTGCTTTGCGCATCGCACTGTTTTGTGCAGTTTATCACTCGGTCTGTTTTGCGCATCGCACTATTTTCTGCAATTTACACTCGCACTGTTTTCCGCATTGCACTATTTCGTACAGTTTACACTGGCGCTGTTTTGCGCATCGCACTGTTTTGTGCAGTTTTATCACTCGCACTATTTGGTGCATTGCACTGTTTTGTGCAGTTTTCACGCGCTCTGTTTTGCGCCTCGCACTGTTTCTTGCAGTTTTCACTCGCACCATTTTGTGTAGTTTATCAATCGTGCTATTTTGCACATCGCGCTGTTTTGCATATAGCACTGTTTTGTGCAGTTTATCACTCGCGCCGTTTTGCGCATCGCACTGTTTTGTGTAGTTTACACTCGCGCTCTTTTGCGCATCGCACTATTTTGTGCATCGCACTATTTTGCGCAGTTTTCACTCACGCTGTTTTGCGCATCGCACTGTTTTGTGCAGTTTACACTCGCGCTGTTTTCCGCATCGCAGAGTTTTGTGCTGTTTATCACTCGCGCTATTGTGCGCATCGCGCAGTTTTGGGCATCGCACAGTTTTGTGCGGTTTACACCTGCGCTGTTTTTGCGCATCGCATTATAATGTGCAGTTTACACTCGCGTTATTTTGCGTCTCGCACTGTTTTGTGCAGTTTACACTCGCGCCGTTTTGCCCATCACACTGTTTTATGCAGTTAATCACTAGCGCTCTTTTGCGCATCGCACTGTTTTGTGCAGTTTATTACTCGCGCTATTTTGCACATCGCACTGTTTTTTGCAGTTTACACACGCGCTGTTTTGCGCATCGCACTGTTTTCCACATCGCAATGTTTTCTGCACTTTTCACTTGCGCTGTTTTCCGCATCGCACCGTTTTGTGCAGTTTACACTCTCGCTGTTTTGCGCAGTTTATCACTCGCGCTGTTTTGCGCATCACACTGTTTTGTGCAGTTTACACTCGCGTTGTTTTGCACATCGCACTTGTTTTGTATAGTTTATCACTCGCGCTGTTTTGCGCATCGCACTGTTTTGCGCAGTTTACACCCACGCTGTTTTGCGCATCGCCCTGTTTTGTGCAGTTTATAACTCGCGCTATTTTGCGCATCGCGCTGTTTGCGCATCGCACTATTTTGTGCAATTTCTCACTCGTGCTGTTTTTCGCACCGCACTATTTTTTGCAGTTTATCACTCACGCTATTTTGTGCATCGCACTGTTTTGTGCAGTTAATCACTCGCGCTGTTTTGCGCATCGCACTATTTTTTGCAGTTTACACTCGCGCTGTTTTGCGCATCGCCCTATTTTGTGCAGTTTATCACTCGTGCAGTTTTGCGCATCGCACTATTTTGTGCAGTTTACACTCGCGCTGTTTTGTGCATCGCACAGTTTGTGCAATGCATCACTCGCACTCTTTTGCGCATCGCACTGTTTTGTGCAGTGTACACTCGCACTGTTTTGTGCATCGCATTGTTTTGTGCAGTTTATCACCAGCGCTCTTTTTGCGCATCGCACTGTTTTGTGTAGTTTTCACTCGCGCTATTTTGCGCATCGCATTGTTTTGTGCAGTTTACTCCTCCGCGCGGTCTTGCGCATCGCACTGTTTTGTGGAGTTTATCAGTCGGGCTGTTTTGCGCATCGCACTGTTTTGTGCAGTTTATAGTCACGCTGTTTTGCGCATCGCACTGTTTTGTGCAGTTTACCACCCGCGCTGTTTTGCGCATCGCACCATTTTGGGCTGTGTATCACTCGCGCTCTTTTGCGCATCGCACTATTTTGTCTAGTTTTCACTCGTGTTGTTTTGCGAATTGCACTGTTTTGTGCAGTTTACACTCGCGTTGTTTTACGCATCGCGCTGTTTTGCGCATCACGCTGTTTTGTGCAGTTTATCAGCCGCGAAGTTTTGCGCATCGCACTGTTTTGTACTGTTTATCACTCGCGCTCTTTTGCGCATCGCACTGTTTTGTGCAGTTTACACCCGCGCTGTTTTGCGCATCGCACTGTTTAGTGCAGTTTATCACTCGCGCTATTTTGGACATCGCAATATTTTGTGCAGTTTACACTCGCGCTGTTTTGCGCATCGCACTGTTTTGTGCAGTTTACCACTCGTGCTGTTTTGCGCATCGCACTATTTTTTGTAGTTTAATCACTCGTGCTATTTTGCGCATCGCACTGTTTTGTGCAGTTAATCACTCGCGCTGTTTTGCGCATAGCACTGTTTTAAGCAGTTTGTCACTCGTGCTCTTTTTCGCATCGCACTGTTTTGTGAAGTTTACACTCGCGCTGTTTTACGCATCGCACTGTTTTGTACAGTTTATCACTCGCGCTCTTTTGCGCATTACACTGTTTTGTGCAGTTTATCACTCACGCTATTTTGCGCATCGCACTGTTTTGTGTGGTTTACACTCGCGCTGTTTTGCGCATGGCACTATTTCGTGCAGTGCATCACTCGCGCTCTTTTGCGCATCGCACTGTTTTGTGCAGTTTTCACTCGCGCTGTTTTGCGCATCGCATTGTTTTGTGCAGTGTATCACTCGCGCTCTTTCGCGCATCGCACTGTTTTGTGCAGTTTTCACTTGCGCTGCTTTGCGAATCACACTGTTTTGTGCAATTTACAATCGCGCTATTTTACGCGTCGCGCTGTTTTGTGCAGTTTATCACTCGCGCTGTTTTACGCATCGCACTGTTTTGTACAGTTTACAATCGCGCTGCTTTGCGCATCGTACTATTTTGTTCGGTTTATCACTCGGGCTATTTTGCGAATCAGACTGTTTTGTGCAGTTTATCACTCGTGTTCTTTTGCACATCGCATTGTTTTGTGCAGTTTATCACTCGCGCTATTTTGCGCATCGCACTGTTTTGTGTACTTCACACTCGCGCTGTTTTGGGCATCGCACTGTTTTATGCAGTTTATCACTCGTGCTGTTTTGCGCATCGCACTGTTTTGTGCAGTTTACACTCGCGCTATTTTGTGCATCGCTCTGTTTTGTACGGTTTATCACTCGCGCTTTTCTGCGCATCCAATTGGTTTGTGCAGTTTATCACTCGCGCTATTTTGCGCGTCGCGTTGTTTTGCGCATAGCACTATTTTACAGTTTACACTCGCGCTGTTTGGCGCATCGCACTGTTTTGTGCAGTTTTTCACTCGCGCTAGTTTGCGCATCGCACCGTTTTGTGTAGATAACACTTGCGCTGTTTTGCATATCGCACTGTTTTGTGCAGTTTATCACTCGTGCTTTTTTGCGCATCGCACTGTTTTGTGTAGTTTACAGTCACGCTATTTTGCGCATCGCAATGTTTTGTACAGTTTATCACTCGCGCTGTTTTGCGCATCGCAATGTTTTGTGCTGTGTATCACTCGTGTTGTTTTGCGCATCGCACAGTTTTGGGCAGTTTTCACTCGCGCTGTTTTGCGCATCGCACTGTTTTGGGCAGTTTTCACTCGCGCTACTTTGCGCATCGCGCTGTTTTATGGAGTTTATCACTCGCGTTGTTTTGCGCATCGCACTGTTTTGTGCAGTTTACCACTCGTGCTGTTTTGCGCATCGCACTGTTTTTTGTAGTTTATCACTCGTGCTATTTTGCGCATCGCACTGTTTTGTGCAGTTAATCACTCGCGCTGTTTTGCGCATAGCACTGTTTTAAGCAGTTTGTCACTCGTGCTCTTTTTCGCATCGCACTGTTTTGTGAAGTTTACACTCGCGCTGTTTTGCGCATCGCACTGTATTGTACAGTTTATCACTCGCGCTCTTTTGCGCATTACACTGTTTTGTGCAGTTTATCACTCACGCTATTTTGCGCATCGCACTGTTTTGTGTGGTTTACACTCGCGCTGTTTTGCGCATGGCACTATTTCGTGCAGTGCATCACTCGCGCTCTTTTGCGCATCGCATTGTTTTGTGCAGTTTTCACTCGCGCTGTTTTGCGCATCGCATTATTTTGTGCAGTGTATCACTCGCGCTCTTTCGCGCATCGCACTGTTTTGTGCAGTTTTCACTTGCGCTGCTTTGCGAATCACACTATTTTGTGCAATTTGCAATCGCGCTTTTTTACGCGTCGCGCTGTTTTGTGCAGTTTATCACTCGCGCTGTTTTACGCATCGCACTGTTTTGTACAGTTTACAATCGCGCTGCTTTGCGCATCGTACTATTTTGTAGGGTTTATCACTCGGGCTATTTTGCGAATCAGACTGTTTTGTGCAGTTTATCACTCGTGTTCTTTTGCACATCGCATTGTTTTGTGCAGTTTATCACTCGCGCTATTTTGCGCATCGCACTGTTTTGTGTACTTCACAATCGCGCTGTTTTGGGCATCGCACTGTTTTATGCAGTTTATCACTCGTCCTGTTTTGCGCATCGCACTGTTTTGTGCAGTTTACACTCGTGCTATTTTGCGCATCGCTCTGTTTTGTACGGTTTATCACTCGCGCTTTTCTGCGCATCCAATTGGTTTGTGCAGTTTATCACTCGCGCTATTTTGCGCGTCGCGTTGTTTTGCGCATAGCACTATTTTACAGTTTACACTCGCGCTGTTTGGCGCATCGCACTGTTTTGTGCAGTTTTTCACTCGCGCTATTTTGCGCATCGCACGGCTTTGTGTAGATAACACTTGCGCTGTTTTGCATATCGCACTGTTTTGTGCAGTTTATCACTCGTGCTTTTTTGCGCATCGCACTGTTTTGTGTAGTTTACAGTCGCGCTATTTTGCGCATCGCAATGTTTTGTACAGTTTATCACTCGCGCTGTTTTGCGCATCGCACTGTTTTGTGCTGTGTATCACTCGTGCTGTTTTGCGCATCGCACAGTTTTGGGCAGTTTTCACTCGCTCTGTTTTGCGCATCGCACTGTTTTGGGCAGTTTACACTCGCGCTACTTTGCGCATCGCGCTGTTTTATGGAGTTTATCACTCGCATTGTTTTGCGCATCGCACTGTTTTGTGCAGTTTACCACTCGTGCTGTTTTGCGCATCGCACTGTTTTTTGTAGTTTATCACTCGTGCTATTTTGCGCATCGCACTGTTTTGTGCAGTTAATCACTCGCGTTGTTTTGCGCATAGCACTGTTTTAAGCAGTTTGTCACTCGTGCTCTTTTTCGCATCGCACTGTTTTGTGAAGTTTACACTCGCGCTGTTTTGCGCATCGCACTGTATTGTACAGTTTATCACTCGCGCTCTTTTGCGCATTACACTGTTTTGTGCAGTTTATCACTCACGCTATTTTGCGCATCGCACTGTTTTGTGTGGTTTACACTCGCGCTGTTTTGCGCATGGCACTATTTCGTGCAGTGCATCACTCGCGCTCTTTTGCGCATCGCACTGTTTTGTGCAGTTTTCACTCGCGCTGTTTTGCGCATCGCATTGTTTTGTGCAGTGTATCACTCGCGCTCTTTCGCGCATCGCACTATTTTGTGCAGTTTTCACTTGCGCTGCTTTGCGAATCACACTGTTTTGTGCAATTTGCAATCGCGCTATTTTACGCGTCGCGCTGTTTTGTGCAGTTTATCACTCGCGCTGTTTTACGCATCGCACTGTTTTGTACAGTTTACAATCGCGCTGCTTTGCGCATCGTACTATTTTGTACGGTTTATCACTCGGGCTATTTTGCGAATCAGACTGTTTTGTGCAGTTTATCACTCGTGTTCTTTTGCACATCGTATTGTTTTGTGCAGTTTATCACTCGCGCTATTTTGCGCATCGCACTGTTTTGTGTACTTCACACTCGCGCTGTTTTGGGCATCGCACTGTTTTATGCAGTTTATCACTCGTCCTGTTTTGCGCTTCGCACTGTTTTGTGTAGTTTACACTCGCGCTATTTTGCGCATCGCTCTGTTTTGTACGGTTTATCACTCGCGCTTTTCTGCGCATCCAATTGGTTTGTGCAGTTTATCACTCGCGCTATTTTGCGCGTCGCGTTGTTTTGCGCATAGCACTATTTTACAGTTTACACTCGCGCTGTTTGGCGCATCGCACTGTTTTGTGCAGTTTTTCACTCGCGCTATTTTGCGCATCGCACTGCTTTGTGTAGATAACACTTGCGCTGTTTTGCATATCGCACTGTTTTGTGCAGTTTATCACTCGTGCTTTTTTGCGCATCGCACTGTTTTGTGTAGTTTACAGTCGCGCTATTTTGCGCATCGCAATGTTTTGTACAGTTTATCACTCGCGCTGTTTTGCGCATCGCACTGTTTTGTGCTGTGTATCACTCGTGCTGTTTTGCGCATCGCACAGTTTTGGGCAGTTTTCACTCGCGCTGTTTTGCGCATCGCACTGTTTTGGGCAGTTTACACTCGCGCTACTTTGCGCATCGCGCTGTTTTATGGAGTTTATCACTCGCGTTGTTTTGCGCATCGCACTGTTTTGTGCAGTTTACCACTCGTGCTGTTTTGCGCATCGCACTGTTTTTTGTAGTTTATCACCCGTGCTATTTTGCGCATCGCACTGTTTTGTGCAGTTAATCACTCGCGCTGTTTTGCGCATAGCACTGTTTTAAGCAGTTTGTCACTCGTGCTCTTTTTCGCATCGCACTGTTTTGTGAAGTTTACACTCGCGCTGTTTTACGCATCGCACTGTTTTGTACAGTTTATCACTCGCGCTCTTTTGCGCATTACACTGTTTTGTGCAGTTTATCACTCACGCTATTTTGCGAATCGCACTGTTTTGTGTGGTTTACACTCGCGCTGTTTTGCGCATGGCACTATTTCGTGCAGTGCATCACTCGCGCTCTTTTGCGAATCGCACTGTTTTGTGCAGTTTTCACTCGCGCTGTTTTGCGCCTCGCATTGTTTTGTGCAGTGTATCACTCGCGCTCTTTCGCGCATCGCACTGTTTTGTGCAGTTTTCACTTGCGCTGCTTTGCGAATCACACTGTTTTGTGCAATTTACAATCGCGCTATTTTACGCGTCGCGCTGTTTTGTGCAGTTTATCACTCGCGCTGTTTTACGCATCGCACTATTTTGTACAGTTTACAATCGCGCTGCTTTGCGCATCGTACTGTTTTGTACAGTTTATCACTCGGGCTATTTTGCGAATCAGACTGTTTTGTGCAGTTTATCACTCGTGTTCTTTTGCACATCGCATTGTTTTGTGCAGTTTATCACTGGCGCTATTTGGCGCATCGCACTGTTTTGTGTACTTCACACTCGCGCTGTTTTGGGCATCGCACTGTTTTATGCAGTTTATCACTCATCCTGTTTTGCGCATCGCACTGTTTTGTGTACTTCACACTCGCGCTGTTTTGGGCATCGCACTGTTTTATGCAGTTTATCACTCGTCCTGTTTTGCGCATCGCACTGTTTTGTGCAGTTTACACTCGCGCTATTTTGCGCATCGCTCTGTTTTGTACGGTTTATCACTCGCGCTTTTCTGCGCATCCAATTGGTTTGTGCTGTTTATCACTCGCGCTATTTTGCGCGTCGCGTTGTTTTGCGCATAGCACTATTTTACAGTTTACACTCGCGCTGTTTGGCGCATCGCACTGTTTTGTGCAGTTTTTCACTCGCGCTATTTTGCGCATCGCACTGCTTTGTGTAGATAACACTTGCGCTGTTTTGCATATCGCACTGTTTTGTGCAGTTTATCACTCGTGCTTTTTTGCGCATCGCACTGTTTTGTGTAGTTTACAGTCGCGCTATTTTGCGCATCGCAATGTTTTGTACAGTTTATCACTCGCGCTGTTTTGCGCATCGCACTGTTTTGTGCTGTGTATCACTCGTGCTGTTTTGCGCATCGCACAGTTTTGGGCAGTTTTCACTCGCGCTGTTTTGCGCATCGCACTGTTTTGGGCAGTTTACACTCGCGCTACTTTGCGCATCGCGCTGTTTTATGGAGTTTATCACTCGCGTTGTTTTGCGCATCGCACTGTTTTGTGCAGTTTACCACTCGTGCTGTTTTGCGCATCGCACTGTTTTTTGTAGTTTATCACCCGTGCTATTTTGCGCATCGCACTGTTTTGTGCAGTTAATCACTCGCGCTGTTTTGCGCATAGCACTGTTTTAAGCAGTTTGTCACTCGTGCTCTTTTTCGCATCGCACTGTTTTGTGAAGTTTACACTCGCGCTGTTTTACGCATCGCACTGTTTTGTACAGTTTATCACTCGCGCTCTTTTGCGCATTACACTGTTTTGTGCAGTTTATCACTCACGCTATTTTGCGAATCGCACTGTTTTGTGTGGTTTACACTCGCGCTGTTTTGCGCATGGCACTATTTCGTGCAGTGCATCACTCGCGCTCTTTTGCGCATCGCACTGTTTTGTGCAGTTTTCACTCGCGCTGTTTTGCGCATCGCATTGTTTTGTGCAGTGTATCACTCGCGCTCTTTCGCGCATCGCACTGTTTTGTGCAGTTTTCACTTGCGCTGCTTTGCGAATCACACTGTTTTGTGCAATTTACAATCGCGCTATTTTACGCGTCGCGCTGTTTTGTGCAGTTTATCACTCGCGCTGTTTTACGCATCGCACTATTTTGTACAGTTTACAATCGCGCTGCTTTGCGCATCGTACTGTTTTGTACAGTTTATCACTCGGGCTATTTTGCGAATCAGACTGTTTTGTGCAGTTTATCACTCGTGTTCTTTTGCACATCGCATTGTTTTGTGCAGTTTATCACTGGCGCTATTTGGCGCATCGCACTGTTTTGTGTACTTCACACTCGCGCTGTTTTGGGCATCGCACTGTTTTATGCAGTTTATCACTCATCCTGTTTTGCGCATCGCACTGTTTTGTGTACTTCACACTCGCGCAATTTTGGGCATCGCACTGTTTTATGCAGTTTATCACTCGTCCTGTTTTGCGCATCGCACTGTTTTGTGCAGTTTACACTCGCGCTATTTTGCGCATCGCTCTGTTTTGTACGGTTTATCACTCGCGCTTTTCTGCGCATCCAATTGGTTTGTGCAGTTTATCACTCGCGCTATTTTGCGCATCGCGTTGTTTTGCGCATAGCACTATTTTACAGTTTACACTCGCGCTGTTTGGCGCATCGCACTGTTTTGTGCAGTTTTTCACTCGCGCTATTTTGCGCATCGCACTGCTTTGTGTAGATAACACTTGCGCTGTTTTGCATATCGCACTGTTTTGTGCAGTTTATCACTCGTGCTTTTTTGCGCATCGCACTGTTTTGTGTAGTTTACAGGCGCGCTATTTTGCGCATCGCAATGTTTTGTACAGTTTATCACTCGCGCTGTTTTGCACATCGCACTGTTTTGTGCTGTGTATCACTCGTGCTGTTTTGCGCATCGCACAGTTTTGGGCAGTTTTCACTCGCGCTGTTTTGCGCATCGCACTGTTTTGGGCAGTTTACACTCGCGCTACTTTGCGCATCGCGCTGTTTTATGGAGTTTATCACTCGCGTTGTTTTGCGCATCGCACTGTTTTGTGCTGTTTACCACTCGTGCTGTTTTGCGCATCGCACTATTTTTTGTAGTTTATCACTCGTGCTATTTTGCGCATCGCACTGTTTTGTGCAGTTAATCACTCGCGCTGTTTTGCGCATAGCACTGTTTTAAGCAGTTTGTCACTCGTGCTCTTTTTCGCATCGCACTGTTTTGTGAAGTTTACACTCGCGTTGTTTTGCGCGTCGCACTGTTTTGTACAGTTTATCACTCGCGCTCTTTTGCGCATTACACTGTTTTGTGCAGTTTATCACTCACGCTATTTTGCGCATCGCACTGTTTTGTGTGGTTTACACTCGCGCTGTTTTGCGCATGGCACTATTTCGTGCAGTGCATCACTCGCGCTCTTTTGCGCATCGCACTGTTTTGTACAGTTTTCACTCACGCTGTTTTGCGCATCGCATTGTTTTGTGCAGTGTATCACTCGCGCTCTTTCGCGCATCGCACTGTTTTGTGTAGTTTTCACTTGCGCTGCTTTGCGAATCACACTGTTTTGTGCAATTTACAATCGCGCTATTTTACGCGTCGCGCTGTTTTGTGTAGTTTATCACTCGCGCTGTTTTACGCCTCGCACTGTTTTGTACAGTTTACAATCGCGCTGCTTTGCGCATCGTACTATTTTGTACGGTTTATCACTCGGGCTATTTTGCGAATCAGACTGTTTTGTGCTGTTTATCACTCGTGTTCTTTTGCACATCGCATTGTTTTGTGCAGTTTATCACTCGCGCTATTTGGCGCATCGCACTGTTTTGTGTACTTCACACTCGCGCTGTTTTGGGCATCGCACTGTTTTATGCAGTTTATCACTCATCCTGTTTTGCGCATCGCACTGTTTTGTGCAGTTTACACTCACGCTATTTTGCGCATCGCTCTGTTTTGTACGGTTTATCACTCGCGCTTTTCTGCGCATCCAATTGGTTTGTGCAGTTTATCACTCGCGCTATTTTGCGCGTCGCGTTGTTTTGCGCATAGCACTATTTTACAGTTTACACTCGCGCTGTTTGGCGCATCGCACTGTTTTGTGCAGTTTTTCACTCGCGCTATTTTGCGCATCGCGCTGCTTTGTGTAGATAACACTTGCGCTGTTTTGCATATCGCACTGTTTTGTGCAGTTTATCACTCGTGCTTTTTTGCGCATCGCACTGTTTTGTGTAGTTTACAGTCGCACTATTTTGCGCATCGCAATGTTTTGTACAGTTTATCACTCGCGCTGTTTTGCGCATCGCACTGTTTTGTGCTGTGTATCACTCGTGCTGTTTTGCGCATCGCACAGTTTTGGGCAGTTTTCACTCGCGCTGTTTTGCGCATCGCACTGTTTTGGGCAGTTTACACTCCCGCTACTTTGCGCATCGCGCTGTTTTATGGAGTTTATCACACGCGTTGTTTTGCGCATCGCACTGTTTTGTGCAGTTTACCACTCGTGCTGTTTTGCGCATCGCACTGTTTTTTGTAGTTTATCACTCGTGCTATTTTGCGCATCGCACTGTTTTGTGCAGTTAATCACTCGCGCTGTTTTGCGCATAGCACTGTTTTAAGCAGTTTGTCACTCGTGCTCTTTTTCGCATTGCACTGTTTTGTGAAGTTTACACTCGCGCTGTTTTGCGCATCGCACTGTTTTGTACAGTTTATCACTCGCGCTCTTTTGCGCATTACACTGTTTTGTGCAGTTTATCACTCACGCTATTTTGCGCATCGCACTGTTTTGTGTGGTTTACACTCGCGCTGTTTTGCGCATGGCACTATTTCGTGCAGTGCATCACTCGCGCTCTTTTGCGCATCGCACTGTTTTGTGCAGTTTTCACTCGCGCTGTTTTGCGCATCGCATTGTTTTGTGCAGTGTATCACTCGCGCTCTTTCGCGCATCGCACTGTTTTGTGCAGTTTTCACTTGCGCTGCTTTGCGAATCACACTATTTTGTGCAATTTACAATCGCGCTATTTTACTCGTCGCGCTGTTTTGTGCAGTTTATCACTCGCGCTGTTTTACGCATCGCACTGTTTTGTACAGTTTACAATCGCGCTGTTTTGCGCATCGTACTATTTTATACGGTTTATCACTCGGGCTATTTTGCGAATCAGACTGTTTTGTGCAGTTTATCACTCGTGTTCTTTTGCACATCGCATTGTTTTGTGCAGTTTATCACTCGCGCTATTTTGCGCATTGCACTGTTTTGTGTACTTCACACTCGCGCTGTTTTGGGCATCGCACTGTTTTATGCAGTTTATCACTCGTCCTGTTTTGCGCATCGCACTGTTTTGTGTACTTCACACTCGCGCTGTTTTGGGCATCGCACTGTTTTATGCAGTTTATCACTCGTCCTGTTTTGCGCATCGCACTGTTTTGTGCAGTTTACACTCGCGCTATTTTGCGCATCGCTCTGTTTTGTACGGTTTATCACTCGCGCTTTTCTGCGCATCCAATTGGTTTGTGCAGTTTATCACTCGCGCTATTTTGCGCATCGCGTTGTTTTGCGCATAGCACTATTTTACAGTTTACACTCGCGCTGTTTGGCGCATCGCACTGTTTTGTGCAGTTTTTCACTCGCGCTATTTTGCGCATCGCACTGCTTTGTGTAGATAACACTTGCGCTGTTTTGCATATCGCACTGTTTTGTGTAGTTTATCACTCGTGCTTTTTTGCGCATCGCACTGTTTTGTGTAGTTTACAGTCGCGCTATTTTGCGCATCGCAATGTTTTGTACAGTTTATCACTCGCGCTGTTTTGCGCATCGCACTGTTTTGTGCTGTGTATCACTCGTGCTGTTTTGCGCATCGCACAGTTTTGGGCAGTTTTCACTCGCGCTGTTTTGCGCATCGCACTGTTTTGGGCAGTTTACACTCGCGCTACTTTGCGCATCGCGCTGTTTTATGGAGTTTATCACTCGCGTTGTTTTGCGCATCGCACTGTTTTGTGCTGTTTACCACTCGTGCTGTTTTGCGCATCGCACTATTTTTTGTAGTTTATCACTCGTGCTATTTTGCGCATCGCACTGTTTTGTGCAGTTAATCACTCGCGCTGTTTTGCGCATAGCACTGTTTTAAGCAGTTTGTCACTCGTGCTCTTTTTCGCATTGCACTGTTTTGTGAAGTTTACACTCACGCTGTTTTGCGCATCGCACTGTTTTGTACAGTTTATCACTCGCGCTCTTTTGCGCATTACACTGTTTTGTGCAGTTTATCACTCACGCTATTTTGCGCATCGCACTGTTTTGTGTGGTTTACACTCGCGCTGTTTTGCGCATGGCACTATTTCGTGCAGTGCATCACTCGCGCTCTTTTGCGCATCGCACTGTTTTGTACAGTTTTCACTCGCGCTGTTTTGCGCATCGCATTGTTTTGTGCAGTGTATCACTCGCGCTCTTTCGCGCATCGCACTGTTTTGTGCAGTTTTCACTTGCGCTGCTTTGCGAATCACACTGTTTTGTGCAATTTACAATCGCGCTATTTTACGCGTCGCGCTGTTTTGTGTAGTTTATCACTCGCGCTGTTTTACGCCTCGCACTGTGTTGTACAGTTTACAATCGCGCTGCTTTGCGCATCGTACTATTTTGTACGGTTTATCACTCGGGCTATTTTGCGAATCAGACTGTTTTGTGCAGTTTATCACTCGTGTTCTTTTGCGCATCGCATTGTTTTGTGCAGTTTATCACTCGCGCTATTTGGCGCATCGCACTGTTTTGTGTACTTCACACTCGCGCTGTTTTGGGCATCGCACTGTTTTATGCAGTTTATCACTCATCCTGTTTTGCGCATCGCACTGTTTTGTGCAGTTTACACTCACGCTATTTTGCGCATCGCTCTGTTTTGTACGGTTTATCACTCGCGCTTTTCTGCGCATCCAATTGGTTTGTGCAGTTTATCACTCGCGCTATTTTGCGCGTCGCGTTGTTTTGCGCATAGCACTATTTTACAGTTTACACTCGCGCTGTTTGGCGCATCGCACTGTTTTGTGCAGTTTTTCACTCGCGCTATTTTGCGCATCGCGCTGCTTTGTGTAGATAACACTTGCGCTGTTTTGCATATCGCACTGTTTTGTGCAGTTTATCACTCGTGCTTTTTTGCGCATCGCACTGTTTTGTGTAGTTTACAGTCGCACTATTTTGCGCATCGCAATGTTTTGTACAGTTTATCACTCGCGCTGTTTTGCGCATCGCACTGTTTTGTGCTGTGTATCACTCGTGCTGTTTTGCGCATCGCACAGTTATGGGCAGTTTTCACTCGCGCTGTTTTGCGCATCGCACTGTTTTGGGCAGTTTACACTCCCGCTACTTTGCGCATCGCGCTGTTTTATGGAGTTTATCACACGCGTTGTTTTGCGCATCGCACTGTTTTGTGCAGTTTACCACTCGTGCTGTTTTGCGCATCGCACTGTTTTTTGTAGTTTATCACTCGTGCTATTTTGCGCATCGCACTGTTTTGTGCAGTTAATCATTCGCGCTGTTTTGCGCATAGCACTGTTTTAAGCAGTTTGTCACTCGTGCTCTTTTTCGCATTGCACTGTTTTGTGAAGTTTACACTCGCGCTGTTTTGCGCATCGCACTGTTTTGTACAGTTTATCACTCGCGCTCTTTTGCGCATTACACTGTTTTGTGCAGTTTATCACTCACGCTATTTTGCGCATCGCACTGTTTTGTGTGGTTTACACTCGCGCTGTTTTGCGCATGGCACTATTTCGTGCAGTGCATCACTCGCGCTCTTTTGCGCATCGCACTGTTTTGTGCAGTTTTCACTCGCGCTGTTTTGCGCATCGCATTGTTTTGTGCAGTGTATCACTCGCGCTCTTTCGCGCATCGCACTGTTTTGTGCAGTTTTCACTTGCGCTGCTTTGCGAATCACACTGTTTTGTGCAATTTACAATCGCGCTATTTTACTCGTCGCGCTGTTTTGTGCAGTTTATCACTCGCGCTGTTTTACGCATCGCACTGTTTTGTACAGTTTACAATCGCGCTGTTTTGCGCATCGTACTATTTTGTACGGTTTATCACTCGGGCTATTTTGCGAATCAGACTGTTTTGTGCAGTTTATCACTCGTGTTCTTTTGCACATCGCATTGTTTTGTGCAGTTTATCACTCGCGCTATTTTGCGCATTGCACTGTTTTGTGTACTTCACACTCGCGCTGTTTTGGGCATCGCACTGTTTTATGCAGTTTATCACTCGTCCTGTTTTGCGCATCGCACTGTTTTGTGTACTTCACACTCGCGCTGTTTTGGGCATCGCACTGTTTTATGCAGTTTATCACTCGTCCTGTTTTGCGCATCGCACTGTTTTGTGCAGTTTACACTCGCGCTATTTTGCGCATCGCTCTGTTTTGTACGGTTTATCACTCGCGCTTTTCTGCGCATCCAATTGGTTTGTGCAGTTTATCACTCGCGCTATTTTGCGCATCGCGTTGTTTTGCGCATAGCACTATTTTACAGTTTACACTCGCGCTGTTTGGCGCATCGCACTGTTTTGTGCAGTTTTTCACTCGCGCTATTTTGCGCATCGCACTGCTTTGTGTAGATAACACTTGCGCTGTTTTGCATATCGCACTGTTTTGTGTAGTTTATCACTCGTGCTTTTTTTGCGCATCGCACTGTTTTGTGTAGTTTACAGTCGCGCTATTTTGCGCATCGCAATGTTTTGTACAGTTTATCACTCGCGCTGTTTTGCGCATCGCACTGTTTTGTGCTGTGTATCACTCGTGCTGTTTTGCGCATCGCACAGTTTTGGGCAGTTTTCACTCGCGCTGTTTTGCGCATCGCACTGTTTTGGGCAGTTTACACTCGCGCTACTTTGCGCATCGCGCTGTTTTATGGAGTTTATCACTCGCGTTGTTTTGCGCATCGCACTGTTTTGTGCTGTTTACCACTCGTGCTGTTTTGCGCATCGCACTATTTTTTGTAGTTTATCACTCGTGCTATTTTGCGCATCGCACTGTTTTGTGCAGTTAATCACTCGCGCTGTTTTGCGCATAGCACTGTTTTAAGCAGTTTGTCACTCGTGCTCTTTTTCGCATTGTGCACTGTTTTGTGAAGTTTACACTCACGCTGTTTTGCGCAATCGCACATGTTTTGTACAGTTTATCACTCGCGCTCTTTTGCGCATTACATTGTTTTGTGCAGTTTATCACTCACGCTATTTTGCGCATCGCACTGTTTTGTGTGGTTTACACTCGCGCTGTTTTGCGCATGGCACTATTTCGTGCAGTGCATCACTCGCGCTCTTTTGCGCATCGCACTGTTTTGTACAGTTTTCACTCGCGCTGTTTTGCGCATCGCATTGTTTTGTGCAGTGTATCACTCGCGCTCTTTCGCGCATCGCACTGTTTTGTGCAGTTTTCACTTGCGCTGCTTTGCGAATCACACTGTTTTGTGCAATTTACAATCGCGCTATTTTACGCGTCGCGCTGTTTTGTGTAGTTTATCACTCGCGCTGTTTTACGCCTCGCACTGTTTTGTACAGTTTACAATCGCGCTGCTTTGCGCATCGTACTATTTTGTACGGTTTATCACTCGGGCTATTTTGCGAATCAGACTGTTTTGTGCAGTTTATCACTCGTGTTCTTTTGCACATCGCATTGTTTTGTGCAGTTTATCACTCGCGCTATTTGGCGCATCGCACTGTTTTGTGTACTTCACACTCGCGCTGTTTTGGGCATCGCACTGTTTTATGCAGTTTATCACTCATCCTGTTTTGCGCATCGCACTGTTTTGTGCAGTTTACACTCACGCTATTTTGCGCAATCGCTCTGTTTTGTACGGTTTATCACTCGCGCTTTTCTGCGCATCCAATTGGTTTGTGCAGTTTATCACTCGCGCTATTTTGCGCGTCGCGTTGTTTTGCGCATAGCACTATTTTACAGTTTACACTCGCGCTGTTTGGCGCATCGCACTGTTTTGTGCAGTTTTTCACTTCGCGCTATTTTGCGCATCGCGCTGCTTTGTGTAGATAACACTTGCGCTGTTTTGCATATCGCACTGTTTTGTGCAGTTTATCACTCGTGCTTTTTTGCGCATCGCACTGTTTTGTGTAGTTTACAGTCGCACTATTTTGCGCATCGCAATGTTTTGTACAGTTTATCACTCGCGCTGTTTTGCGCATCGCACTGTTTTGTGCTGTGTATCACTCGTGCTGTTTTGCGCATTGCACAGTTTTGGGCAGTTTTCACTCGCGCTGTTTTGCGCATCGCACTGTTTTTGGGCAGTTTACACTCCCGCTACTTTGCGCATCGCGCTGTTTTATGGAGTTTATCACACGCGTTGTTTTGCGCATCGCACTGTTTTGTGCAGTTTACCACTCGTGCTGTTTTGCGCATCGCACTGTTTTTTGTAGTTTATCACTCGTGCTATTTTGCGCATCGCACTGTTTTGTGCAGTTAATCACTCGCGCTGTTTTGCGCATAGCACTGTTTTAAGCAGTTTGTCCACTCGTGGTCTTTTTTGCATTGCACTGTTTTGTGAAGTTTACACTCGCGCTGTTTTGCGCACCTTACGTTCACTGTTTTGTACAGTTTATCACTCGCGCTCTTTTGCGCATTACACTGTTTTGTGCAGTTTATCACTCACGCTATTTTGCGCATCGCACTGTTTTGTGTGGTTTACACTCGCGCTGTTTTGCGCATGGCACTATTTCGTGCAGTGCATCACTCGCGCTCTTTTGCGCATCGCACTGTTTTGTGCAGTTTTCACTCGCGCTGTTTTGCGCATCGCATTGTTTTGTGCAGTGTATCACTCGCGCTCTTTCGCGCATCGCACTGTTTTGTGCAGTTTTCACTTGCGCTGCTTTGCGAATCACACTGTTTTGTGCAATTTACAATCGCGCTATTTTACTCGTCGCGCTGTTTTGTGCAGTTTATCACTCGCGCTGTTTTAACGCATCGCACTGTTTTGTACAGTTTACAATCGCGCTGTTTTGCGCATCGTACTATTTTGTACGGTTTATCACTCGGGCTATTTTGCGAATCAGACTGTTTTGTGCAGTTTATCACTCGTGTTCTTTTGCACATCGCATTGTTTTGTGCAGTTTATCACTCGCGCTATTTTGCGCATTGCACTGTTTTGTGTACTTCACACTCGCGCTGTTTTGGGCATCGCACTGTTTTATGCAGTTTATCACTCGTCCTGTTTTGCGCATCGCACTGTTTTGTGTACTTCACACTCGCGCTGTTTTTGGGCATCGCACTGTTTTATGCAGTTTATCACTCGTCCTGTTTTGCGCATCGCACTGTTTTGTGCAGTTTATCACTCGCGCTATTTTGCGCATCGCTCTGTTTTGTACGGTTTATCACTCGCGCTTTTCTGCGCATCCAATTGGTTTGTGCAGTTTATCACTCGCGCTATTTTGCGCATCGCGTTGTTTTGCGCATTTACAGTTTACACTCGCGCTGTTTGGCGCATCGCACTGTTTTGTGCAGTTTTTCACTCGCGCTATTTTGCGCATCGCACTGCTTTGTGTAGATAACACTTGCGCTGTTTTGCATATCGCACTGTTTTGTGTAGTTTATCACTCGTGCTTTTTTGCGCATCGCACTGTTTTGTGTAGTTTACAGTCGCGCTATTTTGCGCATCGCAATGTTTTGTACAGTTTATCACTCGCGCTGTTTTGCGCATCGCACTGTTTTGTGCTGTGTATCACTCGTGCTGTTTTGCGCATCGCACAGTTTTGGGCAGTTTTCACTCGCGATGTTTGCGCATCGCACTGTTTTGGGCAGTTTACACTCGCGCTACTTTGCGCATCGCGCTGTTTTATGGAGTTTATCACTCGCGTTGTTTTGCGCATCGCACTGTTTTGTGTGCTGTTTACCACTCGTGCTGTTTTGCGCATCGCACTATTTTTTGTAGGTTTATCACTCGTGCTATTTTGCGCATCGCACTGTTTTGTGCAGTTAATCACTCGCGCTGTTTTGCGCATAGCACTGTTTTAAGCAGTTTGTCACTCGTGCTCTTTTTCGCATTGCACTGTTTTGTGAAGTTTACACTCACGCTGTTTTGCGCATCGCACTGTTTTGTACAGTTTATCACTCGCGCTCTTTTGCGCATGGCACTATTTCGTGCAGTGCATCACTCGCGCTCTTTTGCGCATCGCACTGTTTTGTGCAGTTTTCACTCGCGCTGTTTTGCGCATCGCATTGTTTTGTGCAGTGTATCACTCGCGCTCTTTCGCGCATCGCACTGTTTTGTGCAGTTTTCACTTGCGCTGCTTTGCGAATCACACTGTTTTGTGCAATTTCCAATCGCGCTATTTTACGCGTCGCGCTGTTTTGCGCAGTTTATCACTCGCGCTGTTTTACCGCATCGCACTGTTTTGTACAGTTTACAATCGCGCTGTTTGCGCATCGTACTATTTTGTACGGTTTATCACTCGGGCTATTTTGCGAATCAGACTGTTTTGTGCAGTTTATCACTCGTGTTCTTTTTGCACATCGCATTGTTTTGTGCAGTTTATCACTCGCGCTATTTTGCGCATTGCACTGTTTTGTGTACTTCACACTCGCGCTGTTTTGGGCATCGCACTGTTTTATGCAGTTTATCACTCGTCCTGTTTTGCGCATCGCACTGTTTTGTGTACTTCACACTCGCGCTGTTTTGGGCATCGCACTGTTTTATGCAGTTTATCACTCGTCCTGTTTTGCGCATCGCACTGTTTTGTGCAGTTTACACTCGCGCTATTTTGCGCATCGCTCTGTTTTGTACGGTTTATCACTCGCGCTTTTCCTGCGCATCCAATTGGTTTGTGCAGTTTATCACTCGCGCTATTTTGCGCATCGCGTTGTTTTGCGCATAGCACTATTTTACAGTTTACACTCGCGCTGTTTGGCGCATCGCACTGTTTTGTGCAGTTTTTCACTCAAGCGCTATTTTGCGCATCGCACTGCTTTGTGTAGATAACACTTGCGCTGTTTTGCATATCGCACTGTTTTGTGCAGTTTATCACTCGTGCTTTTTTGCGCATCGCACTGTTTTGTGTAGTTTACAGTCGCGCTATTTTGCGCATCGCAATGTTTTGTACAGTTTATCACTCGCGCTGTTTTGCGGCATCGCACTGTTTTATGCTGTGTATCACTCGTGCTGTTTTGCGCATCGCACAGTTTTGGGCAGTTTTCACTCGCGCTGTTTTGCGCATCGCACTGTTTTGGGCAGTTTACACTCGCGCTACTTTGCGCATCGCGCTGTTTTATGGAGTTTATCACTCGCGTTGTTTTGCGCATCGCACTGTTTTGTGCTGTTTACCACTCGTGCTGTTTTGCGCATCGCACTATTTTTTGTAGTTTATCACTCGTGCTATTTTGCGCATCGCACTGTTTTGTGCAGTTAATCACTCGCGATGTTTTGCGCATAGCACTGTTTTAAGCAGTTTGTCACTCGTGCTCTTTTTCGCATCGCACTGTTTTGTGAAGTTTACACTCGCGCTGTTTTGCGCATCGCACTGTTTTGTACAGTTTATCACTCGCGCTCTTTTGCCGCATTACACTGTTTTGTGCAGTTTATCACTCACGCTATTTTGCGCATCGCACTGTTTTGTGTGGTTTACACTCGCGCTGTTTTGCGCATGGGCACTATTTCGTGCAGTGCATCACTCGCGCTCTTTTGCGCATCGCACTATTTTGTGCAGTTTTCACTCGCGCTGTTTTGCGCATCGCATTGTTTTGTGCAGTGTATCACTCGCGCTCTTTCGCGCATCGCACTGTTTTGTGCAGTTTTCACTTGCGCTGCTTTGCGAATCACACTGTTTTGTGCAATTTACAATCGCGCTATTTTACGCGTCGCGCTGTTTTGTGCAGTTTATCACTCGCGCTGTTTTACGCATCGCACTGTTTTGTACAGTTTACAATCGCGCTGTTTTGCGCATCGTACTATTTTGTACGGTTTATCACTCGGGCTAGTTTGCGAATCAGACTGTTTTGTGCAGTTTATCACTCGTGTTCTTTTGCACATCTCGCATTGTTTTGTGCAGTTTATCACTCGCGCTATTTTGCGCATTGCACTGTTTTTGTGTACTTCACACTCGCGCTGTTTTGGGCATCGCACTGTTTTATGCAGTTTATCACTCGTCCTGTTTTGCGCATCGCACTGTTTTTGTGTACTTCACACTCGCGCTGTTTTGGGCATCGCACTGTTTTATGCAGTTTATCACTCGTCCTGTTTTGCGCATCGCACTGTTTTGTGCAGTTTACACTCGCGCTATTTTGCGCATCGCTCTGTTGTTGTACGGTTTATCACTCGCGCTTTTCTGCGCATCCAATTGGTTTGTGCAGTTTATCACTCGCGCTATTTTGCGCATCGCGTTGTTTTGGCGCATAGCACTATTTTACAGTTTACACTCGCGCTGTTTGGCGCATCGCACTGTTTTGTGCAGATTTTTCCACTGCGCTATTTTGCGCATCGCACTGCTTTGTGTAGATAACACTTGCGCTGTTTTGCATATCGCACTGTTTTGTGCAGTTTATCACTCGTGCTTTTTTGCGCATCGCACTGTTTTGTGTAGTTTACAGTCGCGCTATTTTGCGCATCGCAATGTTTTGTACAGTTTATCACTCGCGCTGTTTTGCGCATCGCACTGTTTTATGCTGTGTATCACTCGTGCTGTTTTGCGCATCGCACAGTTTTGGGCAGTTTTTCACTCGCGCTGTTTTGCGCATCGCACTGTTTTGGGCAGTTTACACTCGCGCTACTTTGCGCATCGCGCTGTTTTATGGAGTTTATCACTCGCGTTGTTTTTGCGCAGTCGCACTGTTTTGTGCTGTTTACCACTCGTGCTGTTTTGCGCATCGCACTATTTTTTGTAGTTTATCACTCGTGCTATTTTGCGCATCGCACTGTTTT
>JAXFYN010000133.1:0-68992 GCA_036172215.1 Camellia granthamiana
ATAACAAATCTGGCAACTATTACATGAAAATAAATAAAATAAAATAAGAGTACAAAAATTCAGCCTAGAAAAAATGCAAAATGTTCCAGTAATTTGCAGAAAGGATAATTTTTCTGCACAACTAATTCTAGAAAACTATAAGAGGAATCCAAGTTAAATCAATCTCATAATTTAAAATTTTAGTGAAAATAGGAACATACAGCAGAAGCTCCACAAGTCGTGGACAGACACCTGCCTCAATCACAGCTTGAATTTTGTCATTTGGGCCATCAGAAAGATAACAGAGTGCCAGGCAAGCATTAGTTAAAACTTCTTCATCATTCAAGTGGATAAGTTGCCGAAGAACTGGCAATGCAGGTTTCACCTGAAAAAGCCAAAAAGAAGATAACAACATAACTAAACTTGCCCACCTTAATACAGCCAGGAAAGGAGGCCAATTATCATTAGGGTTACTAATGAGCCGAGTTGAGCTTTTAGGTGTTTAGCTTCCGGCTGCTAGGTTCATGACTATATCATGAGCTAAAGAGCCAAGATCTGCTTGGTTTGGTAGATTAATTCTAGTGACACGTGTTGCATTTTTTTTTTTTTTTTTGTTTATAAAAAATCTGACTTTATTGAGAAAGGATCAAGATAATGCAAAAGAGTACAAAATATCCCAATATGGGAAATCACCAAAAACAGCTAGAAAACAACTAAAAACACCTAACCAATAACGTCATCCAAAAAGTCTAAAAATGAAAACAAATCCGGATCCCCCCTCCTCTCCAACCAACTATACAAAGTAACCAATAACCAGTTTTCAAGCCACGACACAATCCGAGATAACTCTTGAAAAGTGAGCCGATTTCTCTCCAGCCAAACCAACCACATCAAACAAAATGGCACCAACAACTAGACCCAGCGCTGATGACCTCCTATTCAAACCCCCCTCCAACTGCACAATAACTCCAACTCCCCTCGGCTGCACCCAAGCAACTCCAAACATAGAAAAAATAAAGCCCACAACCTTGAAGTCATGAAACAATGAAGAAACAAATGATTCACAGACTCCGCATCAGCGCAGCACATACAACACCGATTAACCGACACATGTTCACGGCGAACCAAATTATCAAAAGTAAGATTCTGTCCCAATGCAGTTGTCCATAAAAAGAAAACCACCTTAGAAGGAGCACCTAATACCCATATACTCTTCCAATGAAAAACCTCCACTAACTCCTCCAAACTCCGATAAAATAATGAAACAAAAAATTGGCCTTTGGTACCCGCCACATCCCAAACTACCACATCTTGCCCCCTACCTATAATCCCTAATCCATACAAGAAGTTGAGCAACTCCTCCAATCGACCTACCTCCCAATCCTAAACCTGCCGGTGCAATTGGACATCCCACGCCACCACACCGTCCACCTCCAAACAATCCGCAACCGTAGCCGCTCGATCCATAGCAATACTAAAAATTAAAGAGAACCACACTTCCAACGAGACCTCCCCACACCACCTATCCTCCAAAATAGCACCTTCTCCCCCGATCCCACTCGAAACTTGACCCTATCTCAGAACTCCCCCCTCTCCAACCAAATCCCCTTCCACAAACCCCGACCATGAGACCTACCAACTTCCCCCGACCTCCAACCCCCCCTTCCCACCCCATATTTGGCAGCAACCACCCTACGCCACAACCGATCCCTCTCCCAAGCAAATAGCCGAAACCACTTCCCTAATAACGCCCTATTAAACAACACCAACCTTCACACCCCCAAATCACCCCCCTCCTTTGGACAACAAATCCGCCCCCAATCAACCAAATGATATCTAAACTCCTCCCCTCCACCCCCCCACAAGAAATCACGCTGAAGCTTCTCCAAGCGAGTCGCCACTGAAACAGGAATGACATGCAACGACATAAAGTAGGTCAGAATATTGCTCAACACACTCTTGATCAATGTCAATCTTCCCCCCTGAACAAATATTGCTTCTTCCATCCCGCCAACTGGCGCTGCACCCGTTCCACAACCCCTTCCCACACCCCCTCTGCCTAGTAAGTAGCACCCAATGGTAACCCCAAATAAGACACTAGCAGTGCCGACACCATACAGCCCAAAACTGCTGCTGACACTGGCAACCTACCAACCTCCCCCACTAGAATCAACTCCGACTTACTCAAATTAATCCGCAAGCCCGACACCGCCTCAAAGCACAGCAAGACACACCTTAAGTGACATGTGTTACATTTTAATTGTTGCAAGTTTTTTTTTCCTTTTTTTAAAAATAATGGACCAAAATTGCAGAGACTTTGGAAGAGCTGGTTAAGTGCATGATATGCGGAGCCACCTCTTGTATTTGTATCATATTCTACGTAAATCTTTCAAATGCCAAGGATAATCATGCATAGATTTTGAAAAGGTGACTGGACAACTGACGACATGCAGGGTCCTCTTTTTATCTTTTGCATCATACATACCATATTTACCTTCAACAATCAAACTTCAAGTTACCATATAGGCACATAGTTTTTAAAGAACTACAAAACAGTGAAACAATGCCTATGCTCTCAAACATTAAAAAACTGAGCATGGGTCTGCTCGGGCTTGGTTCATTTATGAAACAAGCTTCAAGTTCAACCTTGAGCTTGGTTCATTTAATGAATAAACGAGTATGAATGAGCTCAATCAAAAATTCTTATCCTGAGCATTTTATGAACAATTCAAATCGTTTGGTGCCCTAATTGTCATTAAAAATCTATAACAATCCTTCTGCAAGATTATTGTTAAATATAAAACAATACTTTGAGATGTCTCACAACCTGCTCAAATGGTGCTGGAGGCTTGCCCCAACAGAATTTGGACAGAGTCCCTGTAGCATTTCTCAGCATAGAAAGTTTTGAGTGTTCATTCAACTGAGCTAGCAAAGGCATAAGTGCACCATTATCAAGAACAAGATCCCTACAACTTGGAGAGGCACCAGCAACATTACCCAAAGCCCATACTGCCTGTTTATACATCATAAAAATTAAGAAATGCAAATTCATTAGTAGTCACAACCAAAAATAATTATCGTGTCAACAAACAGTTAGGTGCATTACTCAGAATTTAGAACAACAGAGATTATGAAAATTCTGAAAGCGAGGGATAACATTAAAATTTGGTAAGACATTGGGAAAATATAAGGAAAAAAAAAAACAATGAAGCACAATGGAATAATACCGTTGCAAGAATTACGAGAAGTGAGGTGAGAAAAGGGGCTGAGCACACATTGCTATATTAAGAGAAGTTGGCAATAAATACAAAAGTTTTCAAACATTTTAAAATAAAGAATCCAGAAGTTTTAATTAGGAAATCACTTTAGAAGCATGGTTAACAAAGTCAAGTCAAACACTTTGTACGAATTTTAACAAGACTTACAAAAAGTTTAGGAAAGTTTGTCACACATGAACCTAGAATAACAAGAGCTTCAAAGCAAAATGGGGCAAGAGTTTACCTGCTCACGGACTTGATCACTGGCAGAGCTCAAAAGTAGCACGAACTTGGGGACAGCACCATGTTCAATGACAACTCGAGTATGCTCTGATGTCCCATATGCAACATTGTTCAAAGCCTGTGCTGCCTCCAACTGCAAACAAAGACAAAATCAAGCTTGTGCTAGATTGATTACATCAATCAGAAATAGAGCCAGTTCAGTAAAAAAAATAAAGGTACAAATAGTCCCTACTTGCAGTCGAGGCAGATCTTGCCTTCCAAGAAACTCCACAAACCGAGGGACTACACCTGCTTTGATTACTTCATCTATTGGAGGGCTACATTCTACACGCATCACAAACCAAAAGTCAACACTAAAAACAGGTTCATTGAAGTATTCCTAAAAATATTACCAATACCACAACTCCACCCATACCAATTGATAATAGCTTTCTGAACTGAGTAGTTGCTTCTATTTGCACTGCAGGATCTTCAGACCATACTCCTTGCACCATCAAAGGAATAATTTCCAACTGTTACACATCAGAAAGAACAAAAATCAAAATCAAAATAAAATTGTTAAACCAAAAAGCACCAAGTGGAAAAGTATTTGAATAAATCTGAATTGCCTTTCAGAGTAAAACATTGAAATTGGTTGTTCACACTCACACCTAATAAGTTGACCCAAATCTATTCATGTTACACTTCAGTTATATATTCCATTGCTAACCTAAAAAATAAGGGTAAAAATGAAATCGGATCAAAAAGGCTAAATCAAACTCTATTAGGAACAGCATTTATGACATATGGGTGGCATAACTAAATCAAGAACATTCCAAAAAGCACTTCAGGCTCCCAATTAACTTCAGGTCTGTCATGGGCGATTTTTATTTACAGTGGTTACAACTTTAACCTATTGACTGCACTGCAGTCACCAGGCTTCTTTTGTAAAGAAAATCTTCACTACAGAAGCCACTGCTGGTTTTGTTTTCAAAATTTTCACATCAAGCAGAAAGATGACAAAAAAATAAAAATCATCAAGGATTCAAGGGGAAAGGTAAAATACTCGGTACATTATTCAATGCTTCATGTATCTTCTACTGATTACAATGGTTACAACTTCAACCTATTGACTGCAGTCACCAGGCTTCTTTCGTAAAGAAAATCTTCACTACAGAAGCTACTGCTGGTCTTGTTTTCGAAAAATTTACGTCAAGCAGAAAGATGAAAAAAAATAAAAATCATCAAGGATTCAAGCGGATAGGCAAAATACTCGGTACATTATTCAATGACTCCATGTATCTTCTACTGACGTATTCTTAGTACAAATTCTTGACACAAGCACAGGCACAGTCATGGACATGGCAGAGATACGATAAAAAAAAAAGAAAAAATTATATAGGATAAGACATTGATATGATAACTAATTGTAAGAAGAAGTGAAAAAGTATGTATGATAAGCCATCCTATCAATGGAATCCACAAATGAAGCAACACTTGGAAAACAAATAGAGACAAACTTTGAAATGCCCTTCAAGGAGTTTGGCAGTTCCCCTCTGTAATTAGCCTTTAAAAACCCTTCTTTCAGCTAAAAATATTCTCCTCCATGTCCATTAGTTACTAACAAGGGCACTAACCACCTCTGCTTGAATTGCACACTTAGAACTCCCTTAATTCATCTGTTATACATGTCATATTGGAAAATACTCATATTGCAAGTTTGTAAACTTGCACACTAAGAACTCCCTTAATTCATCTGTTACACATATCATATTGGAAAATGCTCATACATTAACCCCTTACATTCTAAAATTGGACTTTAGCCCCTCCGTGTCTCAATCATGTCTGGTTTTCCCGACAAGCATGTCACTACCATCTTCGTCGAATTTTTTTTTTTAAATAGGGATATGTTCCCAAGCATAATGTGTCAAAATCCTTGCATGAATATGGGTTGTGCACGAGAGGCTATGAATCGTAACACTGATACATGAGGCAAAATCACACGTCTATGCTTCATAGATTAGAGTATAGTAAAATTTCGATAACAACAAAACTCCCTTCAACGAAGTCTAATTTAGCTTTTAACCAAGTTCAAATGAAGTGTACCAATCTTGGATTTAAAATAATAGTAATAATAATAATGAATACTTCATAATCGTGTATTTTCCTTAATTTTTAACGCACCCAAATGGAATAAAATTAAAAGGAATGAATGAAGAACACAAACTTTGATGTTCAAAGTTCTAAGATGCACAGTTTTCTACCACTGACACTCAAAAGGACTGTAGCACTCATAAATCATCAAGCATCATCACATAAAAATTTATAAAACTATAAAATAAACCAGAAGCAAGATGTACCAGTAGATTCAGCAGCTACCAAAGTAACAACCCATATGGCTGGTTACCAATAAAACAGAACAAAGGAACAGAAAACTAGAAAGTTCTTTTATTATTATTATTATCATCAAATTTGGTTTCTGAAGACAAGGCAATCAACTCAACTAAACCCAGGTTGAGGGCTTAACCTCAACCCAAAATTTCCAACATCAAACTTGATCTTTTTTCCTATAATTCAAACAGCAACCAATCCAACCCAATAAAGGTCCATGCATAGACAGCAATTGAAGATCAGCACAGAGATCAAATTCTAGTATTTCAGTGAGGGCAAAATGACCACAATCTTTTAATATCTATAGGGAATTACGAAGCATCTGCAAGTCAACGAGACTGGAAATGAAACCTTTAACTGAGTTTCTTTAAAAATTAATTTCCTAACAATTTGGCATCTAAAAAAGTAAAATTCAACTAACTAGTTTCCCAAATGGAATGTAATAAAAATACAAGGCTCCACTCATTGATCTGTATTCCTATCCTACAATTTGTCAGCAAACAAATTTAGAAGGGCTAGAAGAGTAAGATCATCTGAATTGGGCTCAATTGAGTAGAATTTTCAAATTTCTCAATTACCTACTACAGAAAAACTCAAAAACCCAAAAGCACAAATCTTTCCCATTTCCCACATTTTCTTAGCAACCAAACACAATTCAACAGAAAAGGGAAGGAAACCCATCAATCCCATCTGAGAATTGCTGAGACTGAAGAAGACGACCTTCTCTTCGCTTCTTCAAGAGATTGTCCTCGCGCTTGTTCTTCTTGATCTCCACCAGATTGTCCGATCTCCAACGCCGAGTGTTATGATTTAGGATGTTTTTAGGAAGTTTTGGATCCAGTTTGGATTCAATTAGCTCAGTTGGCGCTGAAATTCAGGAATTCAGTTTGAGAGGGAGAATTAGTTTGAGAGATTGTTTGATTGTTGGGGGTTAGTTAGTGGGTCAGGAGGTTTGTTAGTTAGTTAGTATTGGATGTATATAGCTACGGTTGAGAGGGGGAAAAGGGGGG
Source organism: Camellia granthamiana (assembly GCA_036172215.1). Lineage (NCBI taxonomy): Eukaryota > Viridiplantae > Streptophyta > Magnoliopsida > Ericales > Theaceae > Camellia > Camellia granthamiana. The sequence goes on from JAXFYN010000133.1 coordinate 6,860, forward strand.
GGATTTTTTTACTGTAATCAAGTTGTATGAGAAAATGAATGGACTCCAAACTCAGTTTTTCATTTTCTCTCTTCTGTTTCTTCAATTACTGCTTTTTTCTTTCATAGTCGTATCAGTTGGTATCAGAGCAAGGCTATTCTTGGCCTGCAAGAGAGATTCCACAGAAATGGCAGATGGAACTAGGGCACAAGAATAAAAAAAAAAAATCGATAAAGCAATACGTACTCTTAAAGATAGCAATGATAGGCAAGCAGAGGATATCAGAGAGATCAGAAATTCATGGAAAGATGTGAATGAAATCAAGGAATTGATTTTTGCCATGACTGCCAAGTATGATCAAATGGCAAATGGAGTTTTTGGAAATCATCCAGAAACCATGGAAGCTCAGGTTCGTTCGGATTCATCTCAATTCTCTACTTTTTCCAATACAAGATATGCAAGAATTGATTTTTCAACATTCTTTGGGGAAGATTCCACTAGATGATTATATAAATGTGAGAGATTCTTCGATTATAACTCGGTTGAAAGTGCAAATAAGGTGAAATTAGCCACTCTGCATTTAGAGGATAAGGCCCTTCAATGGTACCAATGGTTTGAGAAATGTCATCGCCAGATTAATTGGGATCTGTTCAAACAAGGAATTATTTCTAGATTTGGGCCCAATTCTTATGAAGATGCAATGGGTGATCTGACCAAATTAAGGTAAACAACCACTGTGAAGGAATATCAGGAAAAATTTGAGATTCTGGCAAATAAAACCAGTGATTTACCAGAAGCTTTTTTCATTAGTTGTTCATTAGTGGGTTAAGAGAAGACATTAAGGCAGGGGTGTTAATGTTCAGGCTTACTACTATAGTTCAGACCATTGGATTGGCTAAAATGTAGGAGAATAGCATTGAAGCCATAACAAGAAGAGCCAGACAAGGGAATAGAGTGGGAGAATCTACTTTTTCCCATTAGGCCAAACAAAATCCATTTATGAATCCTGTGAAGAAAGAACTACCAAAGGACTTGGAAGAAAAAAAAGCCAAAGGATTATGTTTCAAATGCAATGAGAAGTATACAAGGGGCTATATCTATAAAAAGAAGCAATTATATGCTCTGGAGTTTGAACAAGAAGATCAGGAACAAGTGGAAGACGAGGGTGAAGATGTGGATGAAGATCAGATTCCAGAAGAGGAATTACAAATTTCTATTAATGCCCTGTCTGGCTCTATTTCCTATAGAACTATGAGGGTAAAAGGCAATGTCAAGAAAACGCTAGTCATGATGTTAATAGACTCGGGAAGTACTCATAATTTCCTAAGTCTAGAAGTAATCAAGAGAGTTGAGATAATGGCCTCAGAGACAGACCCATTACCAGTTTCAGTTGCTGATGGAACCAAACTAATGAGCACAGCAATATGTAAAGGATTTCGGTGGGAAATGCAAGGTACCGAATTTCAAGCTGATATGAGGATTTTGCAGCTCAAGGGCTGTGACATGGTTTTGGGGATTCAGTGGTTAGCAACATTGGGTCCAGTGAAATGGGATTTCAAGAATCTTAGCATGGAGTTTCAATTGAATGACAGAAGGCATGTGCTTAGGGGAGGAAAGAAAAGGAGAATTGACAGTCATTGGGGCTAATAAGATGAAAAAGATAATTCAGAAACAAGCACATGGAGTTGTAGCTCAGGTGTACTCTCTTCAAGCTGAATGTAATGAACTAGAAGATACATTGTCACCAGACTTAGAAGCATTATTGGCTGATTATGAAGATATTTTTCAAGAACCTAAGACCCTTCCTCCAACCAGAGCTCACGACCATTGCATACCATTGAAACCAGGGATAGAACCTACCAATATCAGGCCCTACAGGTATCCCTATTTCCAAAAGACTGAGATTGAAAAACAGGTTAGCGAGATGTTAATTTCAGGAGTTATTAGAACCAGTGTTAGTCCTTATTCTTCACCTTTGCTATTAGTTAAGAAGAATGATGGGAGTTGGAGAATGTGTATTGATTATCGAGCCCTAAATAAAGCTACTATGAAGCATAAATTTCCTATTCCTGCTATAGATGAACTCCTTGATGAATTGTGTGGTGCTAAGTATTTCTCTAAGCTAGATTTGGGATCTAGTTATCACCAGATCAGGGTAACTCCTACAAACATTTACAAAACTGCATTTAGAACCCATGATGGACATTATGAGTTCATGGTAATGCCATTTTGGTTAACAAATGCCCCATCTACTTTTCAAAGCTTGATGAATGAAGTTTTCAAGCCTCACTTAAGGAAATTCATCTTAGTATTTTTTGATGACATTTTAGTATACAGTAGTACATGGACCAATCATTTGCATCATTTGCAAACTACTTTGCAGTTGCTGCGATTTCACTAACTGTTTGCCAAAAGGTCCAAGTGTGTGTTTGGTAAAGAGGAGGTTGAATACTTGGGGCATTTGGTTTCAGGGGAAGGGGTTTCTGCTGAACCAGCCAAAATTACAGCTATGACTAGTTGGCCTACACCTGCTGCTTTAAAGGAACTAAGAGGATTTCTTGGCCTTACAGGATACTATAGATGGTTTGTTCAGGGCTATGGAAAAATTTGTTCTCCACTCAATAAATTACTCAAAAAGGATTCCTTCCAATGGAACTCAGAAGCTGCAATGGCATTTGAACGAGCATCGAGAAAAGGCTTAGGTGTTGTGCTAATGCAAGAGGGACATTCGATAGCTTTTTGGAGTAAAGGCTTATCTGCACGAGATCAACTTTTATCTACCTATGAAAAGGAATTAATGGCAGTGGTCTTGGCTGTACTCAAATGGAGGCATTACCTTTTGGGTAGGAAATTCCTTAAAAGCTTAAAGTACCTATTGGTGCGAGGGGTGGGCACCCCATTCCAATAGAAGTAGATTACTAAATTGTTGGGTTATGATTATGAGATCGTTTACAGATGTGGAAAGGAGAATAGGGCAGCAGATGCTTTGTCTAGGAGGGAGGATACTACAGATAACCCTGCTACTTTGCATGCTATCACTTTTGTGTCTACCAGTTGGTTTGCTGAAATTAAGCAAAGTTGGGTATCTGATCCAGTGGTGCAACAGGGCATTGCGGATTTGATTCTTGATCATACTTCCCATATGGGTTATCGTTGGGAGCAAGGGATTCTGACCTATAAAGGCAAATTGGTGGTAGGGAACATGCCTCAGCTCAAGATTCAGATTATGGAGGAATTTCATTGCTTTGCAATAGGTGGGCATTCAGGGATTGATAAAACCACGAAGAGAATTCAGAGAACTTTGTATTGGAAAGGGTTAAAGAAAGATGTTTCAAAGTTGGTTTCCGAATGTGATAGTTGTCAAAGGTTTAAGAGTGAAAATGTGAAATCCTCTGGATTGTTACAGCCTCTTGCTATTCCCAATCGAGTTTAGTCTGATATCTCTGTGGATTTTATTGAGGGCCTTCCCAAATCACACGGCAGATCTGTTATATTTGTGGTCATCGACAGGTTAACTAAGTATGGCCATTTCATGGCACTTTCACATCCATACACAGCCAAAGATGTTGCTCAAGTATTCCTGGATCAAGTTTACAAATTACATGGACTGCCCTCATCTATCGTATCCGATAGAGATGCAGTCTTCACTAGCAATTTCTGGCATGAGCTTTTTACTTTGCAAGGTTGCAAATTGTGTTTAAGTTCCGCTTATCATCCACAAACTGATGGCCAGACAGAGATCTTAAACAAGTGCTTGGAGAACTATTTACGATGCATGATATGTGACTGTCCTAGGAACTAGGTTCAGAGGCTTTCTTTAGCTGAATGATGGTACAACACTTCCTACCATTCAGCCATCAAAACCACTCCATATTACGCTGTTTATGGCCAAGATCCACCAGACCACACCTTCATTGCTTCCAACCCCTCTGCTGTGGCTGAGGTGGATAATTGGGTACGGGAAAGAGCTTCAATTCTCAGAATGTTAAAGGACAATCTGCATCAAGCTCAACACAGGATGAAGCATTATGCTGATATGCATAGATCCAACCGTGAATTTGAACCACATGACTGGGTTTACTTGCGGTTGCAACCTTATAGGCAGTCTACTTTGGCATTACACAGGAATACGAAGCTTGCTCCTAGATTTTATGGTCCATTTCAGGTTATGGCAAGAATTGGAAAGGTTGCTTATTAGCTCCAGCTACCTGCTTCTGTCCATATCCATTTTTAATTTTTAATTTTTAATTTTTAATTTTTAATGTAATCAGGTTGCTTATCAACTTCTAAGAGAAAATGAAAAAAAAAAATTAAAAATTAAAAATGTTATTTGAATGTAATAAAGGCCTTTCTATGCACAAAATTCATACACAAAAATATACCAAAAAAATAATGTGTTTAAGATTCAACTCTAATATAGTGAAGTCCACAATTTGAATGAATCTCTACCGTATATTAAAATTTGTAAGCATTTGTAAGTGTATAAATTTTGTGTATGTCGTATTGCTCTAATTTAATTTAAAATTATTAGAGATATGTAATTATGTACAAACTAAATTATCAACTATGAGGAGGAGTTGATAATTTGATTTGTAGTTTATTCAAAAATACAATGTATCATGAATTTTCATCTTGAAATTTTCTTCGAAACTGAAATATATGATGTAAATTTAAAATTAGTTGGATATGAATCATACCAACACAATGAATATATATAGTCCATTGATTTTTACTAGTTTATTAGTCAAGGACCCAATTTAATTTACTTTTTTGAAAAGAAAAAGAAAAAAAAAAACATTGCCTCATAATGTAAGTATATATGTATGTATGTACGTTAAATGTGGTAAAATATAGAAGTACCTTAGGTGGCTTTGACATGATATGAGTTTGCACAAACTGATTCAAGTCCCTCCCCTGTAGCCGTATCACGAAGAAACCCAATTCAACTCCCAATCTAACTTCGTTCAGTGTTGGTGTGCCGCCGGAAGTAGTGGCAGCGAAAGTCTTCATTTTGGGGCAGTCTCTCACTTCAAGTAATTCCAAGGATGGCCATTCAAAAGGAAAGTCGTCTCCTCCTGTGCAGAAACCACTTAGGTTTGGAAGACATATAAGGTGGAGTTCTATGAGACTTTTGAACACCATTTTGTAGTCCACTCTCTCTTCTTCTTCTTCTTCATGCCCTCTTTGCTTCGCAACAACAATTTCCTCCATTTCTTCACACTTAATTACTGAAAACTCTTCAAGTTGATGAAGAGCTTGAGCTATGGAAGGTTGGAAGACATATTTCAGTTTGCCACATGAACTGACATACATAACTCTTAGGTTGCAGAGTTGCACATGTTGACGACTGGAGCAATTCGATATATGCTTCAATCTAGGCAAGTCTTCTAGTGTTAAATATCTCAAACTAGAAAGCAGCTTTATGCCTTCTCCTTCAGAACCAAAATCAAATACTTGTTCCAATTTCACGCATCCTGTTATGGAAAGCTTCTCCAAATGTTGTAGCCTTTGAAGCAAATTGAATGGAAGAAGAATAGTTGATAGTTCAGGACATTTGTAAACTACCAAACTTCTGAGCTTTGGGAAGCACACCCAGCTGGAAGTAGTAATTGCACTTGCTGCACATATCCCTTCGAAAGTATCCAAACTAATGAGTTCCAATTCTTCCAGGTTGAAGAGCAATTGCAGATCACGTGGTTGTGCCTGTGATGAAATCCCCCATTCCTCTGTGTTGATCAAGTATTCCAATTCAGAACAATCTTCAATCCTCAGATGTGTAGTTCTCTTCAACACCATCTTTAGCGATTTACTCCAATCAAAGGGTCCAACCAACTTTCCAAGTTTCAAATAATTTGGGGAATAATGTTCAACGCTCTCCCCCGAACTTGATTTTCCAATAAAAATAATAAAACTTTCCAGCTCAGAAAAAACAAAGTCCTTGGGTATATACGCAATGTCAGGTATGTAAATGGTTAGAACTTTTAGGTGAGGCCAAGATCTTAGTGCAGCAGCTACTTCTACTTCAGGGTCTCCGATCCCCATCGAAAATCTGCTGCCAAACAAGTACAACTCCTCCAAATGGGATAAAGGCGATACCACTGCGGCTGGAATGAGAAATTCATGACGGCTTTTAGTCATGTCCAACAACCTTAGATTAGTTAACTCCCTTATAGCATTTGGTACCTCAGGAAAGTCGGCACATCTGAGGCTAAGGACTTCAAGCGTCTTTAATTGTCCAAGAAATTTAGTGTCCCTAAACTTAACTTCATCAAGAACTAATGTTCGAAGGCACGTTTGGTTATTAAAAGCATCAGGACTACGAATTGGATTGTCAAAGTAGTGGCTCAAATCTAAAACACTAAGTGCATTCATCCTTGAAAAGAATTCATGTGAACATGACCATTCAATTTTATTGATCCTTGAAAAGAATTCATGTGAACATGACCATTCATTTTCATTGTATTGTAATAGTAATATTTGGAGCTTTGGACATTCCAAGACCTCAGGAAGGTTATTGATTTGATTTCTCATCAATGATATGCCAGTGTATTGATCCAAACTATCGATCTTTGGCCAATCATTCAAATTGCAACCAGCTCTTACAAAATACTTTTTGGATCCAATATCTATGGCAACATCACGTACAACATCATGCATTTTGATGCAATCTTGTTTACTAGCTAATAACAAACAAGAAGCTATGAGATTGTTGGTCACTGACTTTGCTCTGCCCCTGGCTTCATGCACCGTATCAACATTTTTGAATACCCTCAACCCCATCCCATATCGTACCAAGTCTTCTATTAAGATGTTATGATCCTCGGGAAATAGAGAACAAAGCAAGAAGCAAGCCTTGGCTTCCTCATCTTGCAGGTGGTCATAGCTCAACTTAAGGCTTTTGTACACATGTTGATCGACTCCTTCAATGTTTGTTGGCACTGATTTTCTCAATTCTCGAGCTGCCTCATCCCATAAAGTAGGGTCATCTTTACCCTTCATTGCACTTCCAACCGTAACAAGTGCTATTGGCAGGCCTCCACATTCTTTACAAACCTCATTAGCGACGACATTCAACACGTTAGAGTCAACAACATCGCCAACATTCTTTTTGAACAAGTCCCATGAATCTTTTTCAGATAAAACACCTAGATAAACAATCTTTGTCCTCAGCCTTTCCATTCCCATGGAATTGCATACTTGCTCACGCCGTGTTGTGATTATGATTTTGCAACCCTGGTGATCATTGCCAAATGGAATGCCCACGGCTGCCAAATTAAGTTTGGCCCAAACATCGTCCAATATAACAAGGATCTTCTTCACATCCGTGAGTCTTGCACACAACATGCTTGTTCGTTCAGTTGCACTTGGTTGATTAATTAAGCTGGTGAAACCCAACATGCCAGCTATTTCATCTTGAATCTGCTTAATGTCCAGGTTCTGAGACACTACAACCATCACAACTTCATCAAAAAGCTTATCAGATTTTGCTTTTTTGCCGATTTCTTTTACCAAAGTTGTCTTTCCAACGCCCCCAATACCATGTATTCCAATGAAGTTGATCTTGTCATCAATTAGTGCCTCCATTACATTCGTCATTGCCAAATTTGTAGAAGCATATGGCACGAGCTGTTCAGAGGGTATGGACTCTATCCCCAAGGGACGTGCTGGCTTGGATATGTTATTGAATTTGCCTTTTTTTCCCAGCTCTTTAGACTTCTCTGCTTTATTTTTTGCTTCTCTACCTAGCCGGCGTCGTGTGACCAAATCAGGAAACCACCCATTCAAACATTTTTGGTTCACATTGGTACCACCTTCTAGAAACTCTTTAGCCTCTACTATGAACCCATCAACCCATTCAATCCAATTCTCAACAATTTGTAGAATTTCTTCTCTATTCCTTTTTGCTGCATCAATCAAGTCGTCCACATCTTTTCTCTGAGCCTCTAAATTTTGAACTTGCTCTCGTAGATCTTCAATGTATTTCTGTCGATGGAAGACATAACCGAATTGACACCCAACTGGCTTCACCAATACTCCAACAACACTTCCTCCAGCAGAAATCAGAGCACCAAGCAGGGTCATGTCTGATGACAAACAAAGCAGTACTTTACAATGGTCCCCAATCTCTAAGTTTTGTAAGTTGAATTTTAATGGAGAAATTATCCATCAGTGGTACTATTAGAAAAAAAAAAATTATGATTTTAATCATTAATGTTTAAAAAATGTACCACTTATTTATAATTTTTTAAAAAAAAGAAAAAAAAAAGCCTACACTAAGGCCAAGTTTGGCATGATTGAAAAAAGATAAAAAGTCAAAAAGTCACTATCTTATTTAAGTCACATCACCTCTCTAACACATCACTTTCAACCCAACCCAACCCAAACACAACCCATATTTCATAAAAAGTCAAAAAGTACACTTATTTAGATCATCTCAAACAACCCCTAAATTAAAATTTCTCCAATTTTAGGGGTTGTTTAGGATGACTTAAACAAGTGTACTTTTTGTTTTTTTACAAAAAGATGTACAAAAAAAATAGATAAGTAATGTGATAAAAAAAAGATAAAAAAATAAAAAGCTAGATTATTTTTTGATTGCCAAATTTAAATCAATGACCTCCTAAGAAGGAAATGGGGGATACTGCTGTGCCCCAAGGCACAACAGTTGCTGCTGTCTCTTTGTGGGAGATTATTTTGAATGTTTTTCAATGATCTGAACCGTTCATATTGTAAGGCTCGTCGAGTAGATCATCCATGCAAAAAATCAAGTTGATTGGATACCTGTAATCCTATAACCAAAGCACATTTGTTTTTATAAAAATTAACGGTTAACGTAACTTTCATAAAATTTTGAAAACAATTAGAACCTGATCATGGGGTTATGAATTTCCGATTAATTTGATTTTTTACATGAATAGTAACCTTGACGAACCCTACAATATGAACGGTTCAGATTATTGAAAAATGCTCGAAAAAATCCCCCATAAAGGGACAGCAGTAACTGCTGTGCCTTGAGGCACAGCAGTACCCCCGTATCCCCTAAGAAGTGTACTCTGTACACACTCAAGCTTCAATCATTAGTTACTAATTGATTGTCTTAAATTCACACCTACAATTTCAATGTATGAAATTTTTTCTTCTAAATAATTCACAAACACACATCGAAGCTGATCCCATATAACAATAATGGTTGCATAGAAGCATAAATTAATATACACACAACTGTGTCCATGCAAAATATTATGGCTATTATCATGATATACAATGCAACTTTAGTAGCTCATGCTGACAAACATTCAATTAGCTTTGCATTATGAACAGAATAAACAATTAGTGGATTACATTTATTTATATTGTGTTTAGATGATAAATTTCGATAGGAATTCTGAAAGAAAATGTGAAACTAAAATTTAAAAAAAAAAACAAAAAAAAACTTATATTTTATATATATATATTTGTCTCACATTTTTTCTTTCTTTTTTTAATCCTTACCAAAATTTATGATTCAAACACAGTTATAACACTATTGAAAAAGAAGCTAGAAATTTATTCAATTTTTATTTGGATAAATTACACTTTACCCCTTTTATGTTTGGCAACTTTCTCACTTTGGTCATTAAAATTAGTTCATGTTTCAAGTTTTTTTATTTTTATTTTTTTCAATTTACTCTTAAAACTAACTTCGGTTGAAAGTTAGATAAAAAATAATACATTGACAGTCACGTGATATAATAATATTTTATTATATATAACTCACACTACTAGTACAAACTCAAACCCTAATATAATAATATATTTTGTATGTTATATAACAATTATTATGGTATTTCATGTCTTATTTTGAAGAGAAGTTAATTTTAAGAGTAAATTTTAAAAAAAAAAAAAAACTTAAAACATGAGTTAAAATGAAAAAGTGAACACATACAAAAGAAACAAAGTGTAATTTTACTCTTTTGTTTAGATTGACATATTGGTGAACATTGTAGGAAGCCAATTAATCCGAGTGAAGTGTATAAGGTTGACCGCATCTCAAAAATTTGAAAATATTTTATATTGTACTAGTAATGATTAAAATAATTCCAAAAAAATGGATGCGCCTTGCATTGGTTGAGATATATTTTAACTTCTTTTTTATTTAGATAGAAAATATCTATTAAATTTGAAATAAAAAATAAAAAATAAAATAAAGAAGTTATCACCGCCATATTAAGGGCTCAACAAAATGGTTAATTTGGTACATAAAATTCTCCATTTCTTTCGACTTTTCTCTCCCTAATTAGGTGTGAAAAATTCTTCTTACTTTTTATATGTTTCTTATGTTTTGCTCATAATTTTCATTTTTGCTTATGTGTAATGACTTTTCTTCATTATTTATGTTTATCTAGTATTAAAGTTGTTGGCAGTTGCTATCTCAATTGATTGATTTGTCCTGTATTAATACTACTTTGTATTAACTGTATTTTTAACTATGAAATTTGTCAGGAAACTGTTTGGTCAGATATAAGAGAAAAATTATGGATCATGAAAATTTTATCATGAAAATTATCATGAAAAATTTATGGGGTATGTTTGGATTACCTTGATTAGTGTGTAGTGTTTTATTCTAAGTGTAATCCAAGAGTCATAAACTTTCATGATTATTTTCATGAAAAAATTTTCATAATACCTAACATTGCTGCAAATAGAATATAATTGGATAAGGATTTGGATTTCTCCCAAGTTTACTTGTGAGAATTTGAGGAACTTGTGAGACTCACTCAAATCTTATTTTGATAATTGAAATGTTTCATTTTGCAAGATCCTCAAATTTATATCATTCTTGAAAAAACTTAAATCAATTCGATAATCTGTTCTCCAAAAAATTAAAAGATGAATTACAACTTAGTGTATTATTTAAAAAAAAAATCAAGTGATTAAATTCATAAAATCTTTCACTAATCAATAAATATTTAACCAAAAACCACCGATATGTAATTTTTTCAAAATTAAACGTTCTATTTTTAAAAATATATACCTTATTTATTTTTTTTAAAAAAATAAATGCAATAAAATGAATATGTTATGATTATTAAATAAGATTAATTTTTTTATGAATAATATAATGATATTTTTTTTCATAGATGATATTCTCACGATCCTATAAAATAAATAATTTAAATAATAAAAATAAGAATCATCTGGACTTCACTAACCACTTACGTTCTTTTAAGTTTAGATTTAATTGAATTTGATAGAAGACTAATCCATTTTGTAACTAGCTATGTTGAGAGAGAGAGAGAGAGAACCTACCTGTGGATGGTGTGAGTGTGGAGTGAGTATGTGTAGGGAGGTTGGGGCAGTGCCGCAGCGGTAGGTTGGGCTGAGCGAGGTGAATTGACGCAACAGTAGACCAGAGAGAGGGGATGTCTAATCTTTACTCCTTTTCTACTCTATAACCTACTTTCTAATCTTCATTGTTTGAAACTTTTATTACTTTCTAATCTTCATTGTTTGAAACTTTTATGGTTTTTCGAGAAGTGAGTTGATTTTTTAATTATTTTAATTTGAGATTAAAAAATTTTATTTATGATAAATTTTTTGATTTTTTAAATTTTTATGAAAGAAATAATATAATGATTATAAGTTAAATGTGATATTTTATCTTATTAAATTAAAAAATTTATTTTATTTTTTTATGACTATTTTAACAAAAAAGTTTCAAACCTCAACTTCTCAAACAAGCACTATGTAAGTCTTTAAAAAAAAATAAAAAAATTAGTGATACTTTTTTTAAATTATATTTATTTTTTTTATTTTTTCTATCCGCTTTGTGTAAACAAATCTAAAAAATTAAAATTAAAATAAGCAAAAAAATTCATTATTTTTGGCTCTTTTTTTTTTCTTTTTCTTTTTTTTATCTTTCTTGAATTTTTTTTGAAATTTTTGAATTTTTTTTTCTAAATTTTCGGTTCATCTCATCTTGTTAAATTTAGAAGTTCAAAATTTTTTGAAAAATTTAAAAAGAAAAACTATCAAACAAACAAACCGTAAAATAAACTATAAATACCGGTAATTGGTTTACCTTTTAAATGAGGGTAAATTACACTTACACTCTAGATGTTTGGATTTAATACATATCATTTATTGATATCTAAAAAATTATACTAATTTTTTATTATTGTAATTATTTAGACAGAATGAAAATATTAAACTAATGCACTCTATCTTTTCTTATTTTGCTTTACTTCCTCTGTTTTTTTTTCTTCTTTACTTTATTTTTTTTTATAAAATATAATTTTCTCTATTTTTCTATTAGGAGTTGTTACTTTTATCTAAGTAGAAGAGTTTGTGAAATGAGACTATTAACTATAGGGGTGAGATTGTAATTTTCAGAACATCAGGGAGTAGGCTGTAATTGAACTAAATCTCAAGAGGTGTCAGTGTAATTTATCATTTAAATTAATTTTTGAATTGAAAATTTCAAAAAATATGTTTGGTTTACAATCTTTCAAAATTATATTTTCTCTCTCCTATTTTTTTTTTTTTACATATCAGAGCTCGTTTGAGATGTAGGTTAACTTTTTGACTATTTAGCCTAGGGCTAAAAAGACTTGTTTGGAATAGGCTTTTAGGCTTTTTTTGACTTTTGTAAGAGAAAAAATGAAATAATTATGGATTGAGCCTCCGTTTGGGAAGTGAGTTGGCTTTTTGGCTTTTTGGCTATTTTAGCCTGGGCTAAAAAGCTTGGTTTAGGAAGGACTTTTTGACTTTTTTGACTTTTTTTGTGAAAGAGGAGTGTAATGATTATAGGTTAGATGTGATGTTTTGTTTTTTGTGGCTAAAATAGCCTATTTTGTCTTTTGTGGCTAAAATAGTCAAAAAAGCTTGGGCTTTTTCTTCCCAAACACTGAATGTGTCATTTTATCCTATTTGGCTAAAATAACATATTTTGTTTTATATAGCTATTTTAACCCCAGTGGCCATGCCAAACTAACCATCAATCAATTATTTTTTCTCCTTATCTCTTCTCTCTCATTTTCTTATATTCTCCACATCAATTAATCAATTTTCTCTCACATTCATCTATTTAATTACAAAAAATACAAATCATCTCAAAACTATTTTCAAAATAATAACTAAAAATGTTTTCAAATTTTGCAAACTCTTTTCAAAAACTATCTTTCAAAGTTAATTTTCATAACTAAATCAAAAACCTAACTTATCCGCACTATACTGCCAATGAATGCTACTTAGCCCTTGTTTGGGATGTTAACTATTTTAATTTTCGTTTGGGAAGTTAGTTTGTAGGTTATTTTGGCTAAAATAGTCACAAAAAAACAAAAAAAAAGTTTTTTAGCCTAAAAAGACAAAATATCACATCCAATTCATAATCATTACATTCTTTCTCTCATAAAAAAATTAAAAAAGCCAAAAGTCCTTCTCAAATCAGGCTTTTTAGCCCCAGATTAAAATAGCCAAAAAAGTCAAAAAGTCAAAAACTCAACTCACTCTCCAAATGGATACTAGTAAGTTTTGAGATGTTAACTATTTTAGTTTTTAATTGTTTAATTATTTTGGTCATTAAAAAAAAGTCATACTTAGGGATGATTTAAAAAAAAAAAAAAAAATTGTAATTAAATAGATAGTTATGAGAGAAAAAATGATTGATTGAAATGTAAGATACGACATTTTATATTGTTGATTATTTTAACTTAGATAAATTACACTGACACCCCCTGAGGTTTTTATTTAATACAGATCCTTCTCATATTTGAAAAAGGTGAATGGTCAGGACCCTACTGGGGTGACCCTTAGGGCTCCCAGTGGGCTCTCATTGGTCAATATATATATATATTTGGAGCCAACGACCAACCCCACATGTGTGTGGGGGTAGTGGGGGTGGGAGTTTACTGGGGTCTGAATCATGATTCTTTGAAAAATTACATTCTCCTTCTTGATATTTGTAATCTCATTACAAATTGCTCTATGAATTACTGAAGTCATGCCCTAATTTTTTTTAAATGACCATATTACCCTTTTCCCCACCATTTTTTTTATCATCACGATTACATTCTATAACTTTCAATCATTAAATTCTACCCAAAAATATTTTTATTGAATGATGATATACAAATATAAATTAATATAGAATTTTCAAAGATAATGATATAGTTTAACGATGACCTTTTATTTTAAAACAAAACACTTTATAAACATGATTTATATTTTTGCAACAATATCACTATTATAATATTTTTACGATATTTTTTATATAATTTTTTTTATATGAATATAATTTTTTATCATTATATATAGATTAGATCAATTTAACCTTCGTTTGGTTAATTTAGTTGGGCTAAAAAAGCATAAAAGATAACATAGACTAAACTAAGTTAACAAGACAAAATATCACATCCAAATCATAATCATTTTATTTTTTCTCTCTAAAAAGTCAAAAAAGCTAAACCAAATAAACTTTTTAATTCCAGGCTAAAAAAGTTCAAACTCAAAAAAGCCAATTAAAAAAGTCAATACCAAACGGTGACTTAATCTGCATATATTTAAAAAGTATAAAATTTGTACAAAATACTTTTAAAAAAAATCATTGAATACAATAAAATAAGATAATGTTTTGAATTTTTATATATTTATATTTTTTTATATTTGGTGAATTTAAAAAACAAATTCACAAAATTTTATAATTCTTAGGTATATCTAGATTAGGTATATCTAAAAAATAAAAATAATTAATTAAAATATTAAAAAAGTTCAGTAAAAATAAAAAAACACGAAATTTTTTTTCAATTGTTTGTATAAGTTAAACTAAAGGAGATAATTGTTATTTCATTTAAAATGACATGAACAAAATATCTGTATTATTTTATTATTTTATATATATAAAGACTAAGGGACAAATATGTCATTTTAATTTAACATGAGAGTTAGTGTAATTTTTCAAATATGAGGAGATCCATATTAAATAGAAACCTCAAAGGTTGCCGGTGTAATTTACCCTTAATATTTTTTTTTTTTTTTTTGTCTTTTTTGGATGAATGATTTTTTTTAATTAATTATTTTAACCAATAATTGTCATTCTAAACACTACGGCTATATTTGGTTTGCCTTTGGAATCATAATTATAAAGGTAAAATTTTCAAAGCACTTTTTAAGACTCATAATCAAACATACAACTTAAAATTATTCAAAACTCAATTTAAAAATTAATTTCAAAATCCATTACCAAACACACACCTCAAAACATAATTATTTTTTTTTTTCAAAATTCAAAACTAAACTCTTTTCAAAACTATATTTTAAAAGAAAAAATTCAAAAAAATATTTTTTATTTTGTTTTTTCAAATTATTTTTAGAATCATGACGGAGTCATGTTTCAAGTTATGAGTTTTGAAAAGAGAAAATTTATTTGGTTATTAGTTTTGAAAAGAATTTTGAGTTGTACTTTGAATTTTGAGTTGTATTTTGAAATTTTTTGGATTTATTTTTTAAAATATTTAAAAATTTTCTTTATTTTATTTTTTTAGGGTAAATATTTTATATTTTAAATATTTATTTATTTATTTATTTTAATGTGCATTATATTTCATACATTTATGTGCAGTATTTTTTTAATATTAAAAAATTATTATTTTATTTAAATATATATATTTTTTATTTTTTTATTTTAAATATTTTATTTTAGTTTATAAATATATTTTTATATATTTTAATTTTTTTGTTATGTGTTGGTTATGATTTAAGTGTAGAGTTTTGAAAGTAGTGTAAAATTTCAAATTATGTGTTTGGTTATAAGTTTTGAAAATAATTTTTAAATTAAATTTTGAATTATGTGTCTGGTTACAATTAGAGTATGAAGTGTTTTGAGTTTAAAATATTAAAATTAAAAATTAAAATACTTAATCAGTTTAAAATAAAAAAAATTAAATAAAAATTAAATAATTAAAATAAAAAATAAAATTTTCTTAAATATTGTTTAATATTTTAAAAAAATAAATCTAAAAAATTAAAAATACAACTCAAAACTCTTAACCAAATAAATTTTCTCTTTTCAAAATTTAAAATTTAAATTTTTTTTAAAACACTTTTCAAAATTCATAATTAAAAAAAAATTCTCTTTATAAAACTCAATTCGTAATTTTACAATTAAACTATAAAAAAATTACAATTCTAAAACTAAACCAAACGATACCTACCTTACTCTCAATTGGAAAATTATTTATAGGTTCACATGATACCTTATCGATTAAAATAATTTATTTGTTTTTTAAATAAAATGATAATAAACTCTCACTCGTTATAGTTTTTAATTTTTGTTAGAGATAAGAGTGACACCGATTGGATAATTTTCCCACGTTTTGCTCCATGGTGTGCTGCAGCCGGCACCCACTTGTCCCATCGATCAGATTTGGGATCTCTCCAAAAGTCGTAAAGAGGAGAGGAAACATCCATGGAATAATGAAAACCGCGTTAAAATAAAAATAAAAAATCGTAAAAAAATTATTATACTAGGCTGCGCTCAAAAGATAGGTTGATTTTTTTAATTTTTTTATCTTTTAGTTTTTTTTTACTATTTTATTTTGAGAAAAAAAAAGTTTATTTCATTTTATTTTAATTTTTTTGACTTTTATAAAAAAATAAAATAATTATAATTTAAATATGACATTTTATCTTTTTAATTTTTAATATATTTTATCTTTTTGTGACTAAAAAATACTTTCATTTTAGCCCATTGCCAAATGAAGACTATATGCAAATTGATTTCCGCAATAGAGTATTTAGAAGCTTCGTGAACGAACCCTAGTGCACCGATTGGTGAATGCCTGCACAAGGAACATATAGTTAGGCTACTCGATCGAGATTTAGGGGTTGTTTGGAATGACCTAAATAAGTGTACTTTTGTCTTTTTACGAAAAGATGTGCAGAAAAGTAGAGAAGTGATGTGATAAAAAAAGATAAAAAGATAGATTATTTTGGTGTTGCCAAACTTGGCCTTAGTCGGAAATCACTCCGACAGTTGAATTAGTATCAAAGTGTGATAGAGGAAAAGTAGCGAAGATGAGTATGTATAAAATATAAAGAAATCTATCATTTACGAAGGAGAGTGAGATTATCTTTTATAGGGAAGACTTGACTTGCTTACCATATTTCTCTCTATCATTTGACACTTAAGGGTTGTTTGGGATAAACTAAATAAATGTACTTTTTAACTTTTTATGAAATATAGGTTGAGTATGGGTTGGGTTTGAAGTGATGTGGTAGAGAGGTGATGTGACTTAAATAAGATGATGTGACTTAAATAAGATAGTGACTTTTTGACTTTTTAACTTTTTTTAGTTATGCCAAACCAAGCCTTAGTCATTATGTTAGATCGCTCCTCATTGGAGGAGAGTAGACACTTTGTTAAATGGTTCTATTATTCGCGGGCACTACATGCCTTTTACTCACATGGTGTTTATTGATCTGCTGGAACTTAATTCAACTTGACACACTTTAGATTAAGTAAGAGTCATGGACTTACATACTTCGGAGTGGGATAGCCTAGCCCACTTCAAAGTGAGAAAAGACCACGATTCAACTTTTATATCGGCCCCACATCCGAGTTGGAAAAAGCTTGAGTTGGGCCCATAGCCTTGACCACTTCGGAGAGAGGAAATAAGCCAAGGCCAACCCATAACTCGGCCCACTTCTGAGTGGAGGGAGGAGCCCACTTTGGAGTGGGGACATTCCTCTTGCCAGGTCAGGTCTAATACAAATAGGCTTAAATAATTGTGCCCCTTCACACTATAGATAAAAAAATTTGCGATGTAATTTTAATATATAGTAAAAATTTACACTATGCTTTGTTTTGAAAGTGAGTTAACTTTTTGATTATTTTAGTTTAGGGCAAAAAATTCGTTTGAATTATTTTTTTTAACTTTTATGAAAAAAAATAATTATAATTTTGATGTGATATTTTTTCTTGTTAATTTTTAATATATTTGATTTTTTTAAACTAATTTAACCAAAAAGTAAAAAAAAAAAAAAAAAAACCTACATGCCAACCGAGGTCTATGTGTATGGAGAATTTAAACTATGCATACATTAAAGTTATATCACCATATAAATTATGATTTGGTATATTTCCTAAAGACAACAAGAAAATTTGAAATCTGATTCGACAGGTCAAAGTAGATATTCATCCAACAATAAAGGTTGAGGCCCCTTGGGTCACTCCCTTCACCCTCTTTGAATTTGGTTCGCTAATTATTTTTTATATTTTTTTATTTTTTTATTTTTTGTGATTTCTTAATTCTCAATCCCCACGTATGTGTGGGGTGATGGAGTGAAACTTTTAAGGAGGTATAAATCATTGCTCTTCATCTAAATGCTCACAACAATGCGTGACATTTTTATATTTTTCAAATACGAAATCTCGATTTTGTATTGCTCAAAAAATTGATTAGATTATTTACGAAAAAATTGTGTTAATTTATATATTTTTATGTAATCACTTAGGTCTTGTTTGACATCTCCTAAAAAAAATAAAAAGTCAAAAAATTACTATCCTATTTAAGTCACATTATCTTATTTAAGTAACATCACATCTCTACCATATCACTTCAAACCCAACTCATATTTCATAAAAAGTTAAAAAATACACTTATTTAGAACATCTCAAACAACTCCTTAGTTGAGTTTATAAAAACTTACATAATTTTGTGTTGTTTCAAATTTTTTAAGATTACTTACTCAAGTTTATATTATTTATATATTTTTATAAGATTACCTACATATATATAATATAATCTATTATTTTAGCATTAGTGACCTGCAAATTGACCTGCTCTACAACCACAAAATTGTATAGTCAAACCAAAAAAATGCATCAAAACAAAAACAAAAAAAAAACATTGCGTATGGGCATGCAAGGCATACCATAGAATTGCCCTACAAAATCATGTAATTTTCACGAAATTATGTAAATGGTATCCTAAAAATGCATAAATAATAAAAATTCAAGTAAGTGGTCTTCAAAAAATTAGAACAACACAAAATTAAGTAAATTTTTACAAATTCATGTAAAGATCTCATAAAAATGTCCATGTACACACAAATTTCCTGTAAGTGATCTCATAAAATTTTTGAATAATATAAAATCATGTAAATTTTCACGAAATCATCCAAGTAACCTCACAAAAATACGTAAGGAACACAAACTCTCGTAAGTGATCCAAATTTTTTTTGGAACAATACAAAATCACATAAGTTTTACAAAATCACGTAATTAATCTCACAAAAAGGCTCAAGATAACATGAATTTCCCGTAAATGACCTTACAAAATTATTGTAGAACACAAAATCACGTAAATTTTCACGAAATCATGTAAATGATCTCACAAAAATGCGTAAATAACACAAACTCCTCTAAGTGATCCCAAAAAAATTGAAACAACACAAAATCACGTAAGTTTTCACAAATTCAAGTAAGTGACTTCACAAAAATGCAGAAATTAACACAAATTTCTTGTAAGTAATCTCATAAAATTTTTGAACAACACAAAATCAAGTAAATTTTCATGAAATTACGTAAATGACTTCACAAAAATGCTTAAGTAACACAAAATTTCTTCTTATCATTATGACTACATTCTATAACTTTCCATCATTAAATTCTACATTAACATATTTTTAATGAGTGATGATATACAAATATAAATTTTATATAGAATTTTCAAAGACAATAATGGCCCTGTTTGGTAGAGCTGTGGGAAAGTGCTTTGGGAAAGTGCTTATAGCTTATGCCTAAACAGCTTATAGCTTATAACTATGAACATAAGCTGATTTCTGACTTCCAAAAAGTTATAAGCTATAAGCTATAAGCTATAAGGTAAACCAAACATATTAAAATAGCTTAAATTAAGCTGAAAGCTGAAATAAATAACTTTTAAGTTGCACCAAACAGGCACAATATAGCTTAATGGTGACCCTTCACTTTAAAACAAAACACTAATAAACATGATTTATATTTACAACAATATCACTATCACAATATTTTTAATATAAACTTTTATATATGAATATAATTTTTCATTTTTATTTCTACCATTATATCTTGATTAGATCAATTTAATTTATATATATGTAAAAAGTATAAAACTTGTACAAAATACTTTAAAAAAATTCATTGAATACAACAAAATAAGATAATGTATTAAATTTTTGTATTTTTATATTTGGTGAATTTAAAAAAATCACAAAATATTATACTTCTTAAATATATCTAGATTAGGTGTCTAAAAAAAATAAAAAATTGCTTAAAATATTAAAAAAAAATTCAATAAAAATAAAAAAAATAAAATAAAACTAAATTGTTTGTGTAAGTTAAACCAAAAGAGATAATTGTTATTTCTCTTAAAATGACATAAACAAAATATCTGTATTATTTTATTATTTTATATGTATAAAGGCTAAGAGACAAATATGTTATTTTAATTTAACAAGAGAGTTAATGTAATTTTATAAATGTGAGAGGAATCTGTATTAAATAGAAATCTCAAAAGGTGTTAATATAATTTACCTTTTTAACCTTTTTTTTTCTTTTTTTTGGATGAATAACTTTTTTTTATTAATTATTTTAACCAATAATTATCATTACAAACATCACTTTACTGTCCATTGAAAAATTATTTATTGGTTTACATGATACCTCATCGATTAAAATAATTTAATTTTAATTTTAAATTTTAAAAAAGGAAAAAGCCTCAGACCTCAATGGGGTGACCCGAGGATTCCAGTGGGAAATGATTGGTCTATTTTCTTTTTTTTTTTTATCTAACGACCAATCCCCACGTATGTGGTGATTAGTCCATTTTTTATTTTATTTTTTTTAATCAAATGACCAACTTCATATGTGGGGAGTGCTTGGAGACTGAGGGTCTCCAGCACGTTTGTTTAAAAAATAACTTAGATAATAAAGTCTCACTCATTAAGTTTTTAATTTTTGTTAAAGATGAGAGTGACTCCGATTGGATAATTTTCCCGGGTTTTGCTCCATGGTGCGCTGCAGCTGGCACCTGCTTGTCCCATTGATCAGTTTTGGAGGGCTTGTTTGGTTTGTGTTTCAGAAACATGTTTCTGAAAAAAAAAGTACGAAAACATGTTTGGTTTGATTTTTTGGGAAATTTGTTTTGGAAAATTGTTTTGAGAGAGAGTTTTGGAAAAAGTGATTGATTTGATGTGTGTGTGAGAGAGGTTTGTTTGGAAAAGTTGTTTGGTTTGTGTGTTTTGGGAAATTTTTTTGGGAAAATTTGTTTGGTAGAGAAAATTTTTGAAACTTGTTTCTGAAAAAAATTTCTGAAATTTTTTTCCCAAACACAAACCAAACGAGCTCGGAATCTCTCCAAAAGTCGGAAAGAGAAGAAATATCCACAGAAAACCGCGTTAAAAAAAAATAATAGTAAAAAAATTATTATATTAGGCTTCGTTGGTAAGTTGATTTTTTAATTGTCTTTTAATTTTTGTTTTTTTTTATTTTATTTTGGAATTAAAATATTCATTTGATTTTTTAAAATTTTTAAATTTTTGTAAAAAAAAAAAATTATGATTTGGACATAATATTTTATCTTATTAACGTTTTAATATATTTTATCTTTTTATGGCTAAAAAAACACCAACCTCATTTTAGCCCATTGCCAAATGAGGGCTATGTGCGAATTGGTTTCCGCAATAAAGCATTTAGCAGCTTCGTGGATGAACCTTGATGCACTGATGGGTGAATGCCTGCACAAGGAATAGATGGTTAGGTTGCCCGACCAGTTGGAAATCTCTCTGACAGTCGAGTCAGTACCGAAGTGTGGTAAAGGGAAAATAGAGAAGACGAGTATGTATAGTGTATAAAGAGATCTATCTTCTATGAAGGAGAGTGAGATTACCTTTTATAGGGAAGAGTTGACTTGCTTACCACGTTCCTCTTTCTGTCACTTGACGCTTAGTGGTTATATTAGGTTGCTCCTCATTGGAGGAGTAGAAACTCTATTTAGCGATTCTGTTATTCGCGGGCACTATGCCCTCCTTCACTCACATGGTGTTGGTTGATCCATTGGAGCTTAATTCAGCTTGACTCACTTCAAAGTGAGTAGGAGTCATGGACTTACTCACTTCGGAGTGGGATGGCCTAGCCCACTCCGAAGTGAGGAAAAGACCAAGGTTTAACTTTTATCTCGACCCACGTCCGAGTAGGAGAGAGGGGAAATAAGCCCGAGCCAACCCATAACTCGGCCTACTTCAAAGTAAGGGAAGGAGCCCACTTCGGAGTGGGGACATTCCTCTTGCCATGCCAGGTCTAATACAAATAGGCTTAAATAATTGTGCCTCCTTCACACTAAAGATAAAAAAATTTGTGATGTAATTTTAATATATAATGAAAATTTACACGAGGCTTCGTTTGGAAAGTAGGTTGGCTTTTTAACTTTTTAATTATTTTAGTTTGTGGCCAAAAAATTCGTTTGGATTAGTTTTTTTAACTTTTGTGAAAGAAAAAATGAAATTATTATGATTTTAATATGACTTTTTATCTTATTAACTTTTTAATCTATTTTATTTTTTTGATTAATTTAAATAAAAAGTTAAAAAAAAAACCCACATGTCAACCGAGGAATATGTATATGGAGAATTTAAACTATGCATACATTAAAGTTATATCACCAAATACATTATTGATTTGATATTTTTCCTAAAGACGACAAGAAAATTTGGAAATCTGATTTAACAGCCACGTGAAAGTGGACATTCATCCAAATGCGCACAACAGCGCATGACATTTTTATATTTTTCAAAAACGAAATGGTTTTTCGATTTTGTATTGTTTAATAATTTTATGAGATTATTTATGAAAAAATTGTGTTAATTTATGTATTTTTATGAGATTATTTATGTAATTTTGTGTTGTTCCAAATTTTTTAAGATCACTTATTCAGGTTTGTATTATTTATACATTTTTATGAGATTACTTACATATTTATAATATAATCTATTATTTTAATATTAGTGACTTGCAAATTTACCTCTTGAACAAGTCTGTAGGAGCCGAATAATTAGCATAATCATTCGGCTCTATCTTGTACAATGGAGAGGCCGAAGATAATGGAAAGGCCGAATAGCCACTCATCGACGGAGCTGAATAAATTGAAAAGTTAATAAGTGAAAAGTGGGCCCTGACCTCGAGCCCCTGAAAACATGTATAAATACAGGAGCTACAGACTGGGAAAGGTATGTAAGAATCATTTCGCTTAAACTTAGACTATAAGCTATCTTGAGTGCAGAAAACTAATTTGCCCGTCGAAGTGCTAATTCCGGCACCCCCAACCGGAGTGTTTGTCTTTTCAGGTGATTAGCTGAGGATCGCTCGCGCCTCTCAGGATCAGAAGAGTATTTCCAAAACCACTTCCCCACAATTGGCGCCGTCTGTGGGAATACTCCAACACATCTATGGCAGGTGTAACTGAAGATCCTCCGATAGCCACTGACGAGACTACACAGAGAGATGACCTTACTCCAGCAAATATGCTTGGAAAGGAAACCATCGCCGCACAGCGCGCCTTGAACTTCGATTCGCCAACGACCTCAGCGCAAGAGACAATGCAAGCAATCATGGAACAAGCAAAGCAGAACGAACAGAGGCTGGAGAACATGATCGCTGAAAATGAACGTCTCCGTCAAGACTTGGCCCTGGAAGTAGCAAAATCTAGGGAAGCTGTGCGCCAAGATCCTGAACGACCTCCAAGAGCAGGCGGACAACGACCTCGAGCCCGACCAAAGGATACCGACAGCGACTCCAACTCATTATCCGCGGAGCTTAACAAGAAGGGACAATCCGAAACTTCCAGCTCCTCCAAAGAGAGTTTATATACAAAGAATAAGCGCAGAAGAAACAGTTCGGATGAAGAGGATCAGCACGATCCCTTTGTCCGACGGATTGCAAGGGCAATTCTGCCCAAGAAGTTCAAAGCTCCGTCATTTACTCTCTACGATGGAAAATCAGACCCCACTGATCACATCCGTCACTACAAGCAAGCCATGACATTGCATGCAGACAATGAGGCCCTCATGTGCCGAATATTCCCCAGCAACTTGGGACCTTTGGCTATCAGGTGGTATTACAAACTGGAGCCGGCTTCAGTCAAAAGCGTCAATCAATTACAGAAATCCTTTAAGGCCAGATTCATCATTAACGAGGTCCAGCCGAAACAAGCCGACTCTCTCTGGGCAATGAAAATCTAGCTTGGAGAAACACTGAGAGCGTATTCGACCCGCTATTGGGAATGCTTTAATCTTGTTGATGATGCCTGTAATGACTCCATGGCCATCACCGCCTTAAAAATGGGATTACAACCAGAAAGTGCCTGTAACAACCCTCGTCACTGTTTACTAATTACCTACTGATTACTGTTTACTGAGACTGAACATGATTGATAATTAAATTGATTGAAGTACTGAACTGACTGACTGAGATCCGAAACTGAATCGATTGACTGTAACTGTTTAAATGCATAATCTATCTGTTTGACTGCCAAATTATCTGTTCTCGTCTTATGCATTAAACTGCAAATTGAAGGCCTTATCGGCGGCCGAATCAGAAATGGATTAACGTTTTATAATCATCATAATTAATGTGATTTTATGGCATATTTATCTGAAAATTGATTTGGTATGATTAAATTGGATTAAATTTGATTAATAGTGATAAAACACAAGATTTGGTCTTATTTACCAAACTACCACATAGTGGCCCACTACCTTAATATATTGAGCTTCATTACATTTCACCAAAACATTTGCTCAGCCACTTTTCCTTGCCTTAGCCGACCATAGAGAGAGAGGAAGTGAGAGTTTGAGTTCAATTTGGTGATTTGCTTGGAAATGGGAAGAAATTGTAGGAGATGTGCCTAATTGAACTTCTACACTTGTAATTGAAGATCTAGGTAAGGAAATTTAACCTCTCATTGTTGTCCTTAAGTTGATTCTTACATGATTCATGCTCAATCAAAGAGCTAAGGCATGTTTTAGTCTAATAATGTTGAATTAGAGCTAAATTGTTGCATGCATGTGCATATTGGCAAGTTTTGAGGTTATAATCCATCATTCCTCACATGCATGTTCATAATCTTGCAATGGTCCATGTTTTCAACTTGTTTTTGGAACATTTGGCTCACTAGAGCATCAAATTGAAGCTTTGAAATGATTTGAATTCATGCATGTTTGCATGTTCTTCATGTCCTTGAAAATGGGTTTGAAACTTGGATTTAATTGACTCACTCTTGGGCTTTAAATTCACAAATTGAGCTTTGGAACTTGTTGAATATTGAGTTTGAATGTGTTTTCCAGAATTTGGGCCCAAGAGGTCGAGTTTAGAGCTGTTGAATGCTTGGTTTGAGCTTGGGAGGCAAATCTGGAAATTCCAGAATTTGGCTTCCTCGCTCGAGCGAAGGATTCCTCGCTCGAGCGACCACCTTTGTCCCGGGCTCCGCTCGAGCGAGCATCGCGCGTAAAATTTCAACAACCAGTACTTTTTCATCTTTGCAGATCGCTCGAGCGAAGGATTTCTCGCTCGAGCGAACCCTTTGATTTTGCAAGCTCGCTCGAGCGAAGGAAGGCTCGCTGGAGCGAGACCCCTGTTTTCAGCAAGTTTTGTAAAATATTTTCTGAGTGCATCTTTGCATCCTCATCCCATTCTAGGCATTCTTAGGCCTAGTTTAAGACATCTTAATGAGGATATAGATATAGAACACACCAAGGCAAATTAGGGATTAAGTTATTGATCTTTCCCAACTGTATAGCTTAGTGTGTGTTCATCCTGTATGCTGTGTAGGGTTGGCTTACCGAGGAGACGCTCTAGCTTACTATAGCCCAGAACTCTGTGAGTAACAACTGTGTAAAGATATGTTCAAAAATGATTATCTTCTGAACTGTTTACTTTATTGAACTGTTTACTTTATTGAACTGTTTACTTTACTGAGCTGTTTACTGAACTGTTTACTGAATTGAACTGTTTATTGAATTGAACTGTTTTCTGAACTGATACTGTTTACTGAATTGAATGTATGTCCTATATTCTGAACTGTACTGTGGCATCCTTGGCACCTACTGTTTACTTCTACTGTGATAGAGAGATCTCTGTCGGTTCCCAAGTTTGGAACCACTACTGCTTACTGTTATGATGGCCATTCTGTATTTCTGATATGGAACAAAGTGCTGTACAGGACTAAGTGCTACACTGTGAGCCACCTCTAGAGTCTATGGAACTAAGTGCTACAGTGTGAGCCACCTCTTGAATCCATAAGTACTGTACTGTTTTCTGAAATGGTACTGTTATTGTTACTGTTACTGTACTGCCACTGATGGCCATCATTTATTGTTTGGTCTGTTAAGACCCGGTCTTTTAAGACCTACTGTTTACTGTACTGTATGCCAATGGATGTACCACATATCACTGTTTTAACTGAATGACTGTTATGGCCTGAAATATGAGCCACAAACTGAATAACTGATAAACTGACTGAAATGACTGTTTTCAATACTGAAAGGACATTTATTCTCAACCCCTTTACGCATTGTGTTATTCACTGGGCTTTAGTTCACTGCTCATATTTATATGTAGGTGTACAGGCACCAGATCGCGGCTAGGAGCGTCAGGCAAGCTTTAGTTTGTCAAGCCAACCACTGTGCCTCACTGCGAGGTTCCGAGCCTATCAAGCTATGGCTTAGGGGCTTAGGGGCTTAGGGGCTTAGGGGTGTTCTATTTCCCCGTTTGTCTCTGTAACTGTTTTGTTTACTGTATAGACTGATAACACCGTACTGTACTGTTTAATAGGGATTAAGTCGCTGTTTTGACTGATTGTATATTTTGTGCATACTGTTCTGTACTGAAAGTATAAATGTATGAAAAATCTTTTTGCATACAGACTGTCAGCTCATTGGACATTGTTTACTTACTGTATTGGCTTCCGCCATGCCCCTGTACTCTGTATTACTGTATTACTGTCAAGCAGGCCTTTGGTAATCTTGGATTACTGGCCGGTTACGGTGCTAAACCCATAGGGGCGGGTTTGGGCCGTGACAGAGTGGTATCAGAGCGATACTTACCACGAGTTATACCGCACACACGTGTCCAAATGAGCTATAGGATGTCCTAGAAAAGAAGTTAGGGCATTGCATGAGCATAAAAAGTGTGTGTGGTTATGACATGACTGATTGTATGCTAATGTGTTAAACTGTTTAAGTATGCAACTGTTTATGTTTATAATTGCTACCACTGTTTATAGTGAAATGAAACGAAGCCTATATGCATACTAAAGAAGTTAAATGGAATAACATGTAATGTTAATGTTACTACTGACTGTGGAAATCTATAAGAAAATGAACGCATGAAAGTGAAGGGTCATGTGACCGTACCTGAACTGAAATGAAAATATACACACGTCTGATATGAGATAAAACGTGAAATCAGTAAGAACCTCTCCTATATTGATAACCACCCCGTTGTGCGAAACAAGGGAAAGGATGAGGAACGTAGGCGAAACCGAATCTTCTGATGTTAGAGTTAACAGGCTAAAAAGAATGGTTGACGTCTTAACTGAAAAATTTGGGAGATAAAAAGGCCGACATATGTGCTTGAATCAACTGAATATGAACTGATGACATTGATACAGAAACTCAAATAAACTGAAACCACCGGAATTTCTGGGAGGTACTGAACCACTGAAAACTGAGACTTGGATTTAGAAACTGAGAAAATATGTGAAGTTTTCTCCAAAAAAATACTTTCCCCAATGCATCCGAGATAGGAAAGTACCTGAGTTTGAGCAACTCAAGTTAAGTGATAAGACTGTGGTCGAACATGAGGTAAAATTTACCCAGCTAGTTCGATAGGCACCCCACATGATAGATACCGACTACAAGAGACTTGAAAAGAACTGAAGGTGGGTGTGACCTAGATGTGTTTAACTGAATCGACGTTTTAAAACCGTCAAAGTGTGTAGATGTCCTGGATAGAGTATAATGTCTAAGATAGCGTAGCAGCATTGAAATATCCAAATCAACATCGTCAACTGAATCAGAAAGAATGAAACAGAAGTAACAGAAAGTGAAAATGACCGGTAAATCAATGACCTCCGTGAATGGAAAATCTCGGGTAATAGCTTTGACCAAGGAAGGTCGAAGAAGCAATGTGAACAATGATATACCTATATGTACTGTATGTGGGAAATACCACTGGGGCGTTGCCGCCGCCTATCCGAAACTTGTTTAGACATGGACAGGAAGGACGCTGTCTAAATCTAGACCCTAGTCCTAGAGAATGCTCGGAACACTGAAATGACCCACAGGTGTTACCTTAAATAGATGAAATTGCGTATACGAACGTTTGTGTGGAAATCGTATATTCCGTAATTTGGTATAGACTGTGAACATATTGACTGAACCGATTGAATTACTGGACTTATGAACCATACACTATGTGAACTGTTAGGTATGGCCTTTTGAACTGTACTAGAACTGTTGAACATGAGAATACCTTATGATTGACTGTAATTCGAGAAATTTGTACGACTATGATTTATACTTCACTGTTACGTATTGACGGACATTATTGAATTAACGGACCCTTGAACTCGAATTATACACGCGAACTGTTTGTGGGTGTGGGACTGCTAAAACTAAGAACCCATATTGGTTTGTAAAGATGAACTTCCGCTTATAAATTTGTGAACGAATACCTACATGAAAACTGAATTTGACTCACACCTGTATATATGTCCCTATGCTTGTAATACTGTTAAGACTGAGAGGAATGGACTGTGAATAATGAATCTTTTGAAATCTACCGTTGATGCGGGCTATATGTGCGACACTGTAAAACCTTATGTTAACATTTACCTGTGCTATGGAAACTGTTTAGATTTATGTACATATCTGCTTACCTTTGCTTAAGGATGTCATTTGTGATACCCCTGTTCCGTAATATGCTAAATTGGTCCTTAATTTGTATATGGTTATGTGTTTAACATGATTTTATGTGCCATTATGTGAAAATATGTGATTTTGAAGTTTTATCTGTTCACCGTAGGAATATCTGTTTGAATAATCTGCTTTGGAAATTAAATTGAGGGCCTTATCGGCCACGAAACCCGAAATTAGTTACGCCATTGTGATTGGCATAATTTTTAGAGCCTACGGTGAAATTTAATTAGAAATTGATTTGGGTCAGATTAAATCGATTAAATTGATGAATTAAGTGCCCAAATATTTTATATTAAAATATTTGTTAGTGGGGTTTGTTGCCTTAAAGCATTACACCTTCTATTCTTTCCTTATAACCTCATTTGGCTGATTTGGACTCAAAAGAGAGAGGGCCGGCCATATAGAGAGAGAGGGAGAGAAATTGGGTGATTTGGCTTAAAGCTTGGAATTTGTGGAGTTTTAGTTCAAGAATTGGACTTCTAGGTAAGTCATTGACTCTTGAATTCATGAATAAAACTTGTAATCTTGTGAGCTCAAAGTATTTTGTGATCAAGAGCATGATTTAAATGGGTTTTGATGAGTTATGATCATGCATTCATAGAATTGCTTTTGAATTGCCATAAGTTGCATAATCTAGCACGTATTATGTCAATTAAGCAAGATTTGAAGTTTGATTATGCATGCAAGCTTAGTTTGTTGAGCTTTGGCACCATTTACATCTTTTGAAGTGGAAATGAGGTCAAGATGGCCATTCATGTTTGAATAATTGAAGATGGGAGCTTGAAATGCATAAATATACATGATAGAGTTGAATGTGGTGTCAATTTGAGACATGCAAGTATGTAATCCTTGAAATTGAGCTCCTTAACCAATGTGTTTTGGTGTTTGTACCTTGTTAGTATGATTGCATGTGAACTTTGAGCCTTAGAATGCATGAGAATGGACTGGAAAATCGAGTTAGAGCTCAAGAACATAACCTGGAAATTTCCAGAATTTTGACGTTCGCTCAAGCGGGGGAAGTGCCGCTCGAGCGGAGAATTCGAGCTCCCAGCATTTTTGGCAGACATGGCTCCCGCTCGAGCGGGGGAGTTGACGCTCGAGCGAGGAGCTATGTAGGCAGGCAGTCCGCTCGAGCGGCAGAGTTCACACTCGAGCGGGGTTTTGAGACAATCAGCATTTTTGCAGGCTTAAGGGTCCGCTCGAGCGGGGAAGTCCACGCCCGAGCGGGGACCCTATTTTCTGAAATTCTGCTTTTGCGTTCTGAGTTCTGTTTTCCGTTCTCTTTCACTTGTAAGCACTCTTAGGCCTATGTTAAGCATTGTAAATGAGTTAATGAGATAAGAATAAAGTCTAAAGAGGAATATGTGAATTAAAGAACGGATTGAACTGTTAATGACCCTTTTGTGTTCATGAAATGTGTAGGGTCAAGCTCCAGGGCAAATCCACAAGCCGATCACTGTGAGTAATATCGATATTTGAATACTTGTGAATGTCCAATTGTTTATTCCCTTATAAGCTTTATGAATTGCTAATTGGGATTGTGGACGTAAGTCTGACATGAATAAACATGAGTGGACCAAAGGTCGTTTTGATAAACATGAATGGACCAAAGGTCGTTTTGATAAACATGAATGGGCCAAAGGTCGTTTTGATAAACATGAATGGACCAAAGGTCATTTTGATAAACATAAATGGACCCAAGGTCGTTTTGACATGAATGAGTGGGCCAAAGACCGTTTTGAAATGAATGAGTAGGCCGAAGGCCGTTCTGACATAAATGAATGGGCCAAAGGCCGTTTTGATACGAATGTATGGGCCAAAGGCCGTTTTGATATAAATGATTGGGCCGAAGGCCGTTTTGTCATAATCGAATGGGCCGAAGGCCGTTTTGACATACATGATTGGGCCAAAGGCCGTTTTGACATACATGATTGGGCCAAAGGCCGTTTTGACATAATCGAATGGGCCGAAGGCCGTTTTGACAAGAATGGAAATCTTAGTGGGCCAAAGGCCAGAATGTTTGGAATTACAGTCACTTGATTTGTATTTAGTTATATATCTGTTAAATAAAAATATGAATTGGGCCCAAGGCCGTTTGGAATATGTTGTTCTACAATGTTTTGTAAATTCTGTATTTGATATTATTCACTGGGCTATCGCTCACGCTCATTCATGTGTTTGTAGGTGAGCCAAGAGATGCACAAACCCAACTCCAGTGAAGTTTGCCAGGAATAATGTGAGTTTTGGGGAGTCAGCCTTGTGTCTCATGCACGAGACCCATCCTTGCCATTTTGTTATGCATTTACACTTTGTCTTGTTGGCAAGGACCTTGTGTATATCTGTATATAGTTTTGGTATGGGTTGACTCAGTTCGGATGATCCTGTCTGTAGAGGATTTTGTGATACTGTACTTTGTTGTGGGTTATTAACGTATATGTGCATGGTTTGTTTAAAAGTGCATATAAGCACGGCTCTATGGACAAAATTTTTTATTATTGCTTCCGTTTGGCCCCTGTACTCTGTTGAGTTACGTCTGTTTTGGTTTGAGGCCGTAGGTAATCTCAAGATTACTGGCCGGTTATGTCCTTAACCCATAGGGGCGGGTTCGGGTCATGACAGAGTGGTATCAGAGCACGAGTTAATAACTCACACACTTGTCCAAAAAGAGCAATAAGCGTCTAGATGAGATCTAGGATGCATTCATGTGATAAATATGAATTTGGAGGCATTGATAATATGCTTAACTATTTTGATATGAACTTTGAAAGCATCAAGAATATGCTTAAGTGTTTCGATATGAACAGTTATGTGCTATAATTCGTAAATTGCTTGCATGGTAAACCTTTGGAATATGTATGCTCTCGGGTATATTATGCAGGCCTGGCTGCATATTGTGGCGAACCTGGCTGCATATTATGCAGGCCGTGCCGAGCACCTATCATCGGCTTGTGCGCTTCCCGACAGCCCATGGCATTGAAGAGATCCGAAACTCCCCGCAATCGTCACAAGCAGAGTTTTACGAAAAATCTATCACTGACCCGACTTGTAGGCTTTGATACTTGTATATACTTCACTTCTGCAATGCAAAGTCTCTCATTTCTCTTCATCGCGCAATTTATTTCCCAACCCTCATTCTAGCACTCATTTTAGCGCCGATTAAATCCTCCGGATTCGGAACGCCTTTCGTGGATATCATGATTGGCCAAATAAAGACTCCGGATTCGGAGCCCCTCTGGTGCACGACACCTTAGGGCCGATTAAAGCGTCCGGATTCGGAGCGCCTTTCGTGGATATCATGATTGGCCAAATAAAGACTCCAAATTCGGAGCCCCTCTGGTGCATGACACCTTAGGGCCGATTAAAGACTCTGGATTTGGAGCGCCTTTCGTGGATATCACGATTGGCCAAATAAAAACTCCGGATTGGAAGCCCCTCTGGTGCATGACACCTTAGGGCCGATTAAAGCCTCCGAATTCGGAGCGCCTTCGTGGATATCACGATTGGCCAAATAAAGACTCCGGATTCGGAGCCCCTCTGGTGCACGACACCTTAGGGCCGATTAAAGCCTCCGGATTCGGAGCGCCTTTCATGGATATCACGATTGGCCAAATAAAGACTCCAGATTCGGAGCCCCTCTGGTGCATGACACCTTAGGGCCGATTAAAGCCTCCGGATTCGGAGCGCCTTTCGTGAATATCACGATTGGCCAAATAAAGACTCCGGATTCGAAGCCCCTCTGGTGCACGACACCTTAGGGCCGACTAAAGCCTCCGGATTCGGAGCGCCTTCGTGGATACCACAATTGCCCATTTGGCTTCAGAAGCTCGCGCACTGGCTGGGGCAAGGGCAGATTTAATAATTTGATCGGCCATGTTTTCAAGCGCAAGCGCCGATCGATCAGTGCCACAGCCAGCCCACGACATGGCCCCATTTGGCTTCTAAAGCTCGCGCAACTGGCTGGGGCACAGGCAGATTCATTATGCTAATCGGCCAAATACCTAAACTAAGCCGATCGAACTATAATCGAGAGCAATACCATTCATCAACCTAACAAGTTGGGCACAACTTATAGCCATTTTACATACGAAAATTACTAAACAAGCCACAAGTCCGCATGAAAACGCCTAGCAAAAAATTACCGATTAAACCTCTGGATTCGGAGCACCCATCGTCAATATCGCGATTGTCCTAGTGGACTCCAAACCCTGAGTCTCATCAGCATATGACGCTAATGCCACTAATGTAGTTCAAACATGCCAACATTCGAAATAATGTACTTAACTGAATATATAGACAAAAAAATAATAAAAAAAAAATTTAGAATCAGGTACAAACGTTTGAAACAAAACATTTTATTCGATTAAAATAGCAGTTACATAAACGCAATCCGCGTTGCAGCATTACAATATCTACTTTCAACTTCGAAAGCGGAAAAGGGAAAAAAGTCGCGTTGGTAAAACGGCAATGCTGAATCAACGCCCGTTTCCCGGAAGGCCCCCATGGCTTGCAATGCCTCGATCTAACCGTGCCTAACCCCACGATTTGCACATCGCCAAACTTCCCCTGATACCATTGATAATGTCAAGGCAAAGATCTAGGACAATGAAGGCTAAACTCAACGATCGCTGTTTCTCCTTTCGGGGTGATCTGATTCGACGACTTGGAGACTCACGAATCTCCCATTTTTTGGACGCCTTATCCCCCCCCCACGGGTGGGTTCTCTGCTACGATCCATTACAACATCAAGTTCGGCCGAAGTTCGAGCTCCTCCACTGCTGAATAAAACTCTATCCAACATCCCCGCTTATCTCACCCCACGCAACAAATGATGATTAAATCAAGTGAGATTATTGGCACGAGGCGCCCACTCCATTCATTTTCAATACTGGCAACGATCTCGAGGCCCCAATCTCGAGGTGACTTTATAACGATAAGCCCGGCCGAAGGGCAGATTTACTAGTCTAACCGGCTAAGCAACTAGGCATCGCGCCGATTCGCATTTGCCGCAGCCATGCCACACACTAGTTTTCGGCTTCTTGGAGTCACAATGGCCTAACTATCTAAACGATCATAGATAAATGGCCTAAGTACAACGGTCTCAATCAAGTACAAACAGCTATCGCGATTGGGTCGATCAATGTTTATGGCCGATCAATGTTTACACATTCATTCAAACATTTATGCATTATAATGAAACATGTACGTCAAATGAAAACTACAACGAAATATGTATAATGAAAAATTTTATTCAGAGACAATAATTACATAGATTTTGCACGCGATCTGTGTTTCAGCATTACAATGACTAATTTTATACGGCATCGCCCTCATCCTCACTCTGCTCGACTTCAAAAGCTAAAAACGAAAAATTTTTACGATGATAGAGTGGAGACACCGAATCGATGCCCGACGCTCGGAGAGCTTCCGTGGCTTGAGATGCCTTGATCCAATCGTGCCTAAATCCACGATTTTCACATCGGTAAACCTCTTCGGCAAGCTTCTCCTTGGTCTTCTCGATTCCAACCTTTCGGCCATCATGAAAACCTTTTTCATAGGCCCTTCCCTTCGTAGACTCCATTGCGAACATACTCGTCGTTTCACGATCAGCGATCGCGGTACTGATGAGCCGTTGGGTGACCCTTTCGTCCACGATTGGGTTGCCCTGCCCGGCGGGTTGTGCCTGAATTGCCTTGGCCTTCCTTAGCTCACGCTCAGCCGCCTCCGTGCAAGCCTCCAAGCTTCGAATGTGTTCATCATTCTTTTCCATTTCTCGGTGGGCAGCGCGCAAGCGCATGTCGATTTCGTAGGCAGTGTAAAGCCCCTTCACCGCCCCGTGAATGCCTTCACGAAATACTTCGAAGTCCTGTCGACCTACCATCGACTGCTAAACCTTGGGAGGAAAAATCTGTCGAGCAAATTCGACCGTTACATTTGGGTCTCGAATGATCGAATCTGCCTCTGTCATGGGTCTATTCCCCATGAAGACCGCAAAGCTCAATGGGCATGGGTTCGCGCGAATTCCCTTCCACCACGGGGTTGCGAAGATCTGCCCTGCGACTGCTTGTCCCGCCTGGGCAACTTGCTTCGACGTCGAGGAGACTGACGTCTCTCCCGATCCCTCGAGCTCCTATCTCTTGTGCGCGAAGGTTCACCACCTCAATTCATGTCTCCACCCAGCTCAGCTAGCGTCCTCGCTTCCTCTCTGCTGTTATAGAAAAGTATGTTTGACATTCACGCTCGTTTAATCTTCCTCGAAGAGCTGGGCTCAATTGTTTACTAAACTCATAAAAGTTGTATCTTCGTTCATTTATCCCCTATAGGGGCAGCACCCTCGAGGCGACCTCATTAAACTTGAACCCCTCAATCAACCGACGCTGATTGAGTCGACCCTCATCAAAACACTGTTATTCGGCGTATAATGTTCATCAGTCAACTGAGGCAAGGGCAAATTCATTAATCTAGTCGGCTTAAGTGCCCCAGCCGCCCCATGAATCGATTCACCAGAATTGGTGCGTCTATTCGGCGTAGAATGTTAACCAACTGGGGCAA
Source organism: Camellia granthamiana (assembly GCA_036172215.1). Lineage (NCBI taxonomy): Eukaryota > Viridiplantae > Streptophyta > Magnoliopsida > Ericales > Theaceae > Camellia > Camellia granthamiana. Next base: position 42,380 of record JAXFYN010000133.1, read on the forward strand.
GGCCAAATTCATTCATTTATTCGGCTTATAATGTTCATGAGAACTGGGGCAAGGGCAGATTCATTAATCTAGTCGGTTTAAGTGCCCCAGCTGCCCCATGAATCGATTCACAAGAATTGGTGCGTCTATTCGGCGTAGAATGTTAGCCAACTGGGGCAAGGCCAAATTCATTAATTTATTCGGCGTATAATGTTCATGAGTCAACTGGGGCAAGGGCAGATTCATTAATCTAGTCAGCTTAAGTGCCCCAGCCGCCCCATGAATCGATTCACCAGAATTCGTGTTTATATTCGACGTAGAATGTTAATTGGCCAATTGGGGTAAGGCCAAATTCATTAATTTATTCGGCGTATAATGTTCATGAGTCAACTGAGGTAAGGGCAGATTCATTAATCTAGTCGGCTTAAGTGCCCCAGCCGTCCCATGAATCGATTCACCAGAATTCGTGTGTCTATTCGGCGTAGAATGTTAATTAGTCAACTGGGGCAAGGGCAGATTCATTACTCTAGTCGGCAAGGGTAGATTCATTAATTCATGAGTCGACTCACTAGTTCAATAACCACAAAATATTCGGTATATGAATGGTAAATCAATATTGCCAAGATTACAGTTACCCAATCGGCAGCCATGCAGTAGGATAATTGCGTATTAGTAGTAGCGAAACGACAAGGAAATTTTCATTAATAAATTAAGCGCAGATGATAACTAATTTATACATGAAAACTACCTTGACCTAACAAAAGTCCTCAAAACAAAAACATACATCAAAAGTGAAAGCATTTCATAAAATTTGAATGTCTCCCAGATCAATCATTGGGGTCAGACTCAAGTGGCTCAACATCCACTTGCTCATATGGAATTGGCAAGGCCAATGTAACCCCAGCGGCATCAAGGGCCTTGAGCCATCCATGTTCGAATCCCCGATTCTCAAATTTGGGGACTTCATCTACGTATTCCTCAAAGGCGGTGCCTTTTCCTGCTTCAAATGCAGTAGAAGCCTCAGATTTGGCTTTTTCCTTGGCCGCCTTCAACTCTGCTAACTCAGTCTCCACCTTGCCAAGCGCCTCCTTGGCTAGCCTAAGCGATTCTTCGCTCGCGTTCGCCCTATCTTCGGCAACAGAATGGAGCTGATCGGCAGTCCGAGCTCTTTCTATTTCAGCTTTGGCTTGCGCAGTCTCCATTGCGGCTCTCATCACCTCAAACTCGGCCCTGCTCTTTTGACTGTCCACTTCTAACTGCAAACGGTCAATCCTCTCAAGGGCATCATGTAGGCGGCGGCCCAAGTCGGCGATCCTGCCGACCATCTGCAAAACAAGTTGGGATCGTCAGATACCATAGGCAAGCAAAATCAAAACAAGTTAAGGTCACCTACCAAAAGGGCCGACTGCGCAGCTAGGGCTACGGCCACCAAATCCGGTACGGCATGAAAGGATGCCTTATCAGCCAGCAGGGAGACTGAAGCCGCCAGGCTCAACGCTACCGCTGGGTCGGTAATGATGGATGCGTCAGAAGAGATCGGCATGTCTTTGATCTTTGGCTGAACAATGAAAGGGACAGACACGTCCGACTCTTCCAAGCGAGGCCGTTTGTCAGAAGGACTATTATTTGAGCCGGCCTCTCCCTCAACACTACGTTTTACGCCCCGCTCCTCTGGAATCAGCCGTTCTTCTATGATCTGCTGTTCAGCCTCTTTCTCTGTCTCGGCCACAACAACCTGAACCGTCTCTTTCCCAACAGTGCTTTTCAAAGATTCAACCGGAGCAGGTTCAGAACGGGCGGCCTCGGCCTTTTTTCGGGCGGCCATTCGTTCGGCATTTTTCTTTCGCGCCATCTGCGTGAGATTTTCCCCAGCCATGCCTTCAAAAAAATCGCCGGGTAGGTCCCCCAAATTTGCAAAAATATCTCCGGAAGAAAACTCCGCACGACCTGAAGTGGACGGCGAGGTAGGTTGGTTGAGGCCGGCCGCCTCGAATGCTGAGTTTAGAGCCTCGTCAACCTCTTCGGCCCCCCTCAGCAAACTCTCTCGTTGGTTTGGTAACTACCTCGACCACCGGCTCCTCGTCTTCTGAATCAGAAGCCTCGGGACCGACTTGCCTGAGGTTCTTGAAGCTGGGAAAGATAAGAGCCATAAGATGTTGATCGCCGATTGAAATTGGAATGTTGTCCGCGGCTGAGAACGTATTATAGGTAGGCTCGTACCGAAGGAGTATGTGGGCGACTCTTCCTTGCTTCTGTACGTTTGGACGGCCGAAATGCTCGAGCGCAGTCTTGATTTCTGCAAGGACTGCCTCGTCAGTCGAAGTCAGAACCTTTTTTAATTGATTGCTTGCAAAAACAAGGGGTTAGACTTGGAGAAAAAAGCCTAAATAAAAGAAAAGTTCAAAAAACGCCAGGAGTTATACGGCAACCTGGTTCACCCCTCCGTCTGGGAATAGGGTCTAGGCGGTCTTCGCCTGCGCTGAATTCCCAGTTGCCTCGGACGTTGACCATCACGTCGTCCACTCGCTTTGTCACGACCCAAACCCGCCCCTAAAAGTTTGGTCCATGACCGACCTGTACATAGGCCTCAAAACAGAATTTTGGAATAATATTTAATCACATACAGGGCTCTAAGCGGAAGCAATATTAATAAAAGACAACATCCATTGAGCTTGTGCATACATGATGGTTTAATTGGATTTAGGCATTTAAATACACTTCCAAATATACATATACAATCACAGAATTTATATAGATCTCACACACACTTACATAAGACTTAATAATTTATATGACACCCAACACAAATTAAGGCCTCCATACGGAGACATACCCCAGGTGACTTGGCAGACAGGTGAACTTCAGTACAACTCTAGTGTCAATCCCCGATGGCTCAACTACATAAATATACATAATAACGGAGTGAGCAAGGCTCAGTGAATAATAATACTTAAATGATTCGATAATCAATTTAAATCATAATACATGTTAATGCGTATGTAATTGTAGAGATCATATAGTTAATCTAATTCTGTACTAATTTCAGAATGGTCTTGGTCCAATCTTAAACAGAGTGGCTTTAAGCTCAGTAATATATAGAACGGCCATAGGCCTAACAGCTACAGAACAGCCATCGGCCCAGAAATAGCAGAACGGCCATCGGCCCAGAAATAATAGAATTGCCATCGGCCCAAAAATAACAAAACGGCCATCGGCCCAGAAATAACAGAACGGCCATCGGCCCAGAAATAACAGAACGGCCATTGGCCCAAATATTAACAGACCGGCTTTAAGCCCAGTTCATATATGTATGGACTCAAGAGGTGGCTCGCACTGCAGCATTTAGTTCCGTGCAGCACTTTGTTTCATACCAGAAATCATTAGGTCTTAAAGACCGAACCATCCATATCATGTCATGACATAGCATAGCCGGAACGAATAAATAGAAACAGTAACAGAATAATCTCAGTTTCCTCAGAATACTATTATGCAATAGTGCACATAAGTTTCCCATGGTTTGGTTACAGATTGATACAAGTGTCTTATGTATAACAGAATAATAATAATAACTACTAATAGAGGCACATATATCATTACAGTACGCTTAACAAGGACAAAACAATTTACATTCTAACGTGGGTCACATAAGAATGTTAAATCTTTGCATTCATGTCACAGACTCTGAACGACCTCTAGTCTATATGTAACACAACAGAATAATCTTAGATTCATACAGACACCCTTGTTCAAGGATGAACATAAGTTCCATTTATTTGTTAAGAAGTGACATAGTATGCTGATAAATAACAGAGGGTTCATATTCATTATTGACAGAGCAGAATGATTTCAAAGTCATACCAATGTACGCAAATCTTTCAACGTTCACATTGATTTCCAATCATCATCATGTTCGTATAAACACTTACGAGGAATAGAGCGTTAGTGACAATAATTATCAATAGTAAATAAAATGTACATTTCCGTACTATTACTCACAGTGATAGATTCTGGTAGCAGTGGGATGATGTCCTCATCTTGACCTACAAACACAATGCACATAGTATCATAAGATTATATCCGATTCCTTACTTTACTCTTTAATCAATTAGTCATATCAGTTCTAAACTCCTTAGTCCTTAGTAAGTTATAATCCATGCCTCAGAAAATACGAGGAATCGATAGGAGAAAGGTTCAGACGAAGAACTAGTACAAAATCGGTAGACAGAAAGTGAGCAACTCTCACTAATTTGGGCATATCTATTTCTATACTTAGAATTTTGGAGTGAGACCACCACCATTGGAAACTATACTTCTGGGGCTTGATATTAGGCTCAAGAATCACTCAAAATGGAGTCCGGATGCAAAAGATATGCTTATTCAAAGTTATCCAGTATATGCTGAAATAGGGGTGGACGCTCGTGCGCCCACTTTGGCTGCTCGTGCGGCCCAATTCCTCTCGAGCGGAAGAACCCGGCCACTCGAGCGCCCAAAAGCATAATGAAAACCCCCTTTTCTTCTTCATGTCCGCTCGTGCGGTGCCCGTGGCCGCTCGTGCGACCTAGGCAAAATCAGAGTTCAAAAATGGTTGAATATTTTGGAACTTTTCATTTTCAAAACCAAACTTCAATTTCATGAAATTCAAAGCCCAAAACTCTTTAAGACATGATAAATTTCACATTCTTAACTTCTATTCCAATTCATAACTCCAAATTACTATTCAATTTCTCAATCACAAGAACAAGATTATGAATTAGAACACAAAATATAAAATAGCCATGGTTTGGGGTTCAAGCTCCCTTACATGGTGGAATCCCTTTTTAGCCTCTTTAAGAACCATAAAACTCCTACAAGAAATTAAATTATAACATAAGTTCATGCTATGTACAAGCATTCAACACTTTTTTACTTGAAGGAACAAAACCCACACATATCATTACAAATAATCCAAGAAATTCACTCTTTAGCTTATGATCTTCAAACATTGAGAGGGAAACTCTTACCTTAAGCTTTCACCATCACTTATTATTGCATAGCCATAAAGAATTCAAGCCAAATCCTTGATTTCCTCTTCCACTCCAACTCTTTCTCCCTTCTTTTCTTTGAGTTCTCCCTCTAGAACTCTCTCTCACGTGTCTTCCCATCTCCCTTAGATATTTTTGGGTTTTCAAAAGATGAGTTCAACCACCCAAAACATATCTACTTATATACATATATGCCCACATAAGTTTAACACAATCAGGAAAGCCAAACGTGGCCTTACGAATCGCACAAAATCAAATTTCAAGTAAACTTTTCAGATGACTCTAAAAATTATGTTAATCATAAATATGTCCTCTGTTCAGATTTCTGAAGCCTCTAAGGCCCTCAATTTACAGTACAAAGTTAATCACCCAAACGTGCATTAACGAATCAAACGAATTAGATTTCCAATTAAATTTCCAAATTAGTTCTAAAAATTCCCATAACACTCAATTTTGATTTCTGAACCCATAAAGGTCGGTAATTTAAATTTTAAAGTCGTAGTTCAACAGATAATTCCTCAATTCGAACAGATATCACTAAATTAAAAGGCATTATCCCACAAGGACATAAAAGTAATTTTGGATACGGATTTTGGGGTCGTTACATGCTTGCCAGAGCTGGCGAGCATGGTTACCAAATGATGGTCAGTGTCCCTGGCCTTGAGAAAATACCACCCGAGCCGACCGGAAGATTTGGCTAAAGCATAGCAATGCTGAATGGCCGGAATGCCAAGGTCGATCCTAAGGCGCCGGTTCAACTCTATGACCCCCATGACGATTCGAAAAAAATTCACATTGGGTTGAGAAGGAATCAGATTCCAATGGTGGAGGACGGCCCTAAGGAATGGATGAAGGGAAAAACGGACTCTGCCCTCCGCAATGGAGAGAAGAGGAAAAACGATGGTATTTCGATCCTCCCTCTCCATATCGAGGGTATTGTCCGTCACAAGAGATAGGAGGACGTCATCGGGGATAGAAAAATGTCATTGGAAACCCGAAATACGACCCTCGGAAAGGAGGTCCTTCAAATGCTTAGCCATTCTAACAGGGGATCAAGAGTATACCAAAACTAAAATAAGCACGGAAGATAGGATTACAAAGAGAGGAAGAAAACTTACGAGAGGTAAAGGAGACAACGATGGACGGAGAAAGGTTGCAGAGAAACGCGACAGAAGAGCGATATCGGCTGCAGTCCAGGAGACTCAGATATTCGAAAAAGCATGCATTCGAAAGGACTGAAGTTTCAAATCGCATTAAATGCGAGAGATGCACGAATGAAGCGGGAAAGTGTAATGATGACCGAAAAGGCGTGCGCGCTCTGACACATTGGGATAGGTGAGGCCGCTTAGCTTATGTTTCTTAACATTTCAAGATTGAAACCAAACACACCAATTAACTATCGTCAAATGAGGAGTTTGGGGGGCAATTGTGGGAGCCGAATAATTAGCATAATCATTCGACTCTATCTTGTACAATGGAGAGGCCGAAGATAATGGAAAGGCCGAATAGCCACTCATCGACGGAGCCGAATAAATTGAAAAGTTAATAAATGAAAAGTGGGCCCTGACCCCGAGCCCCTGAAAACAGGTATAAATACAGGAGTTACGGACTGGGAAAGGTATATGAGAATCATTTCGCTTCAACTTAGACTATAAGCTATCTTGAGTGCAGAAAACTAATTTGCCCGTCGGAGTGCTAATTCCGACACGCCCGACCGAAGTGTTTGTCTTTTCAGGTGATTAGCTGAGGATTGCTCGCGCCTCTCAGGATCAGAAGAGTATTTCCAAAACCACTTCCTCACAAAGTCAATAAGTATAACTACAACCACAAAATTGTATAATCAAACCAAAAAAAAAAAAAAAATGCATCCAAAAGAAGAAAAAAAAAAAAAAAAAAAAACCTTGCTATCAAAGTCATGTAATTTTCACGAAATTAAGTAAATGACATCATAAAAATACGTAAATAATATAAATTCGAGGAGGTGGTCTCAAAAAAATTGGAATAACACAAAATCACATAAGTTTTCACAAATTCACGTAAGTGATATCACAAAAATGCGCAACTACACACTAATTTCCTGTAAGTGATCTAATAAAATTTTCGAACAACACAAAATCTCATAAAATTTCCTGTTGATCTAATAAAACATTTGGAACAACACAAAATCATGTAAGTTTTTACAAGATCATGTAAGTGATTTCACAAAAATGCTTACATTAACACAAATTTTCCGTAAGTGATTTCATAAAATTTTTGTGGAACACAAAATCACGTAAGTTTTCATGAAATCACGTAATTAACCTCACAAAAATACGTAAGTAATACAAATTCGAGTAAGTAATCTCAAAAAAAATTGGAACAACACAAAATTACGTCAGTTTTCACAAACTCACGTAAGTGACCTCACAAAAATACGTAAATTAACACAAATTTCCCGATCTCATAAAATTTTTGAATAACACAAAATCACGTAATTTTCACGAAATCACAAAAATAACCTCACAAAAATGCGCAAGTAACACAAACTCAAGTAAGTGATCCTAAAAAATTTGGAACAATACAAAATCACGCAAGTTTTCATTCATTTCATCATTTTTTTTCTCTTTTCTTAATCCATATCAGTTTTCCATTTTCTCTCATGTGAGCTTGTACAAATAGAGTGTCCATTCAGAATCACTATCAACAACTTTAAAAGGATTCCAAATTAAAACAGGCCGAAAAAGAATATTATGCATTTGCAATAATTGAAAACAAGCTAAAAATATCACAGAAAAATTAACTCGCTTCAACTTGTTTTGCTATTCATTCATTGGTTTTTAAACCAATTATCCTAGCTGCTAGGCTCATCACATATCTTTTTAGCACATTGGTGTGAGTTGATGGCAACTGAATATTACCATATAACGCATAATTAATAGGCATGCTTATTATCAAATATCCTTTTGAATAGTGGATATTTATCAAGACAAAAAAAATCTAGAAATATTCTATGGTGACATATATGTGAAAGGCCAGAAAAACAACAACATAATGTCATTCTAGTAGCCATCTATAATCTTATATTAAAACCGCATCATTTTAGTAAAAAATATTTGCTGTTTTTTTTTTTGGACCATCTTATTTCAAATATATATATTTTTTGTGTGTACCTTGAAAGAAAAGATTACGAAAGAAGTATAAAATTTCCTTAATGAAGCACAGTGGCCCCACTCAAATCATCTACAATGATTCAAAGGTAAATTCTATGGCTCTTTTGAGAAATGGGTTAGTAGCCATTTGTAACAACCCTCACACTGTTTACCGATAAATTATTGATTAATTGCCGATTACTGCTAAACTGAGACTGATTATGACTAATAATTGAATGGATCGAAATACTGAACTGACTGACTGAAAACTGGAACTGAATTGATTGACTGTAACTGTTTAATTGCATTCTATCTGTTGACTGTTTGATTATCTGTTCATGTTTGTATGTTTAAACTGCTAATTGAAAGCCTTATCGGCGGCCAAATCCAAAACCGATTAATGTTCCATGATCAGTAGAATTTATGTGATTTTATGGTGTAATTATCTGAAAACTGATTAGGTATGATTAAATTGGATTAAATGTTGGTAAATTACATGAATTGAACTTATTTACAATTAGACCACTTAGTGGCCACTATCTACATACTTTTGAGACCATTACATTACACTTAAACAAATGTTTCCTCAGCTCATTCCTTGTTCCCACTGAAATAGAGAGTGAGGGAGCGAATTAAGAGAGATTTGAGTTCCTTCTTGTGAATTGGCTTGTAGACTTGAAGAATTGTAGGAGACTTGCCTAGTTTGAGCTTCTAGTCTTGCATTGAAGGCTTAAGGTAGGACACTTACATTCTTAATTGTGAATTCTAGTCATTTTGTTGCTTGGTTTATGTCATTTGAGGGTTGAGCCATGAATTAGTTCTAGCATGTTGAATTAGAACTCATTTCATGCATGCATGTTTGTATTGATGAATTTTAAGTTGATTTCATGGCAAATTGTCACATGCATGTTCATAATTAAGCTTAAGTCCATGTTTTCATCTTGTTTTTGAAACAATTGACTCACTAGAGCATCAAATTGAAGCTTTGAAATGGTTTTAATTCATGCATGTCTTGTTTGTAGCATGTTCATGCATGTTCATGAAAATTTGTTTAAAATTGGGTTTGAATTAATCACCCTTGGGCTTTGATTTCTCAAATTGAGCTTTGAATCATGTTATTCTATGTGTTAACAAGTGTTTTCTAGAAATTTAGCCCAAGAGGATCGATTTTAGTACATTTAAACTTGGTTTTGAACTTGGGACTCAAACCTGGATTTTCCAGATTTTTGACTCCCACTCGAGCGGGGGAAGTTGCGCTCGAGCGGGGAAATCGAGCTCCCAGCATCTTGCACTGTAGAACTGTCCGCTCGAGCGGAGGATTGGACGCTCGAGCGGAGTATTGTGTCTCACGCTCGAGCGGGCGTCGAACGCTCGTTGAGCGGGGATTTCACTTATCCAGTACTTTTTGGTCCGCTCGAGCGGAGAAGTTGACGCTCGAGCGGGGACCTTTGTTGCATGTCCGCTCGAGCGGGAAAACCTGCGCTCGAGCGGGGATCCGTTTTTCTGAAAATTCTGAAATTGCTTTCTGAGTGCATCTTTGCATCCTCATCCCATCCTAGGCATTCTTAGGCCTAGTTTAAGGCATCTTAATGAGGATATAGATATAGAACACACCAAGGCAAATTAGGGGTTAAGTTACTATCTTTCCCAACTTTGTAGCTTAGTGTGTGTTCAATCTGTTAACTGTGTAGGGTTGGCGACTGGGGACGCGCTCTAGCTTATCTATAGCCCAGAACTCTGTGAGTAACAACTGTGTAAAGATATGTTCAAAAATGATTATCTTCTGAACAATTGAACTGTACTGTTTACTGAACTGTTACTGTTAACTGAATGAATGTATGTCCTGTATTCTGAACTGTATTGTAGCATCCTTAGCACCTACTGTTACTGACTGTTACTGTTACAGAGATCTCTGTCAGTTCCCTCGTTGGAACCACTACTGTTTACTGATTGATGGCCATCATTTACTGTTCGGTCTTTCCAGACCTACTGTTTACTGTACTGTTATGCTAATAGATGTACCACATATGACTGAATGACTGATATACTGAATCAATGAACTGTTTTCATTACTGTAAGGACATTCATTCTTAACCTCTTTACACATAATGTTATTCACTGGGCTTTAGCTCACTGTTTATATATATATGTAGGTGCTCAGCCACCAGACCGGAGCTAGGAGCGTGGGTTAGACTCCCCTTTTTGTCAAGCCAACTATTGTGCCTTACTGCGAGGTTCCGAGCCTGCCAAGCTATGGCTTAGGGGTGTTTTAGTTTTCCCCCTTCTGTACTATTTTGTTTACTGTATAGACTGTACTGTTTAACAAGGATTAAGTCCCTGATCTGACTGACTGTATATATTGTACATACTGTTTGTACTGGTTGCATATATGTATGGAAAATCTTTTTGGCATACAGACTGTCACAGCTCATTAGACATTGTTTATTTACTGTATTGGCTTCCGCCAAGCTCCTGTACTCTGTTTTACTGTTTTACTGTTAAGAGGCATTCGGTAATCTCGGATTACTGGCCGGTTACGGTGCTAAACCCATAGGGGCGGGTTTGGGTCGTGACACCATTTCCCAACTTTTAATTAATTTTGAGTCATATCATCTCTCACATTTTTACATGTTTTTTTTATTAAAAAAAAAAATTCAAAAAAATCAACTTTTAACTATTTTTCCAAAACAACCCTATGTCATGTACTTTGCCTTTTGCATCAAATTTGTACTTGTAATTGTAATTAACCCGATTTTAACTTTAAATGTTGAGTTTTATCTCTATTTAGTCCAATTGATTATATTAGTTAGATTTTTTTGACAAAAATGACACCAACGAGAGCCTAATTTCAAAGGCAAAATCATAAATTCAAACAGTACCCAGAACCATAGATCATCTACCTAATAGTTTCAAATCAAGTACCAAGACAACTACACAAGTTCAAATTATGCAATTTTCTGATGAAACAAAACAAACGCAAAACCATAAATTTAATAGAAAGCAAAAAACAAAAAGGAAAAAAAAAAGCAAAAAGAAAAGGAACTTGCAATGCAAGTGAGCTTCCAACTTAATAATAGCAACTAGGATAACTTACTAAGAGCATCTCCAATGGCAAATGTTATAATAGCATTGCCATTGTCAAATCATGGCAATGAATAGTAGAAAATGGTAGAATTATAGTAATGGTGCTCCAATGGAGGGCTATCATTTTTGCCATTTTGGCACAGAAATTGGTGTATGTGGGACATCCGGCCGGAGATCCTACACACACCAGTTTCTAGCTTTTGTTCTACAAAAATGGTGGACGAGAGAGAGGGAGGGATGCTTTGTAACGCCCTCAAAATAAACCCATAAATCATATGATATTGACATGCTTAGACATAAGAGAATAAAGCATAATTACATTTCATCAGAGTATTCCTTATAAATGTATTACATGTTAATAACAAAAGTAAATGCCCTATGAGCTTACAGCTTTCCAAGTCAACACTTGGTTACAAAAAGCAGAGTACTAACTCTATACAAGATAAACCCTTGGCTTGATATACATGTAATACAAACAAAACAACCAAAAAGAGTCTTCAACTCCCATAACCATCCAGGCTATGATCTCGGAGGCGGCATGATACTTGAACCTGAAAATGATGTCCCATATAGAGTGAGCCAACGCACAGTAAAGATATGCTAAACATAATATGAGCAGTAACTAAGACATTAGCATTTGATAAAGGTTTAACTCACAAAAATCAATTCATAACCATTTCAATTACATGACAAAAATGTCCATGTTTAATTCCATTTTCCATTTCTTATCCAATCCTCAATTCATAACTATGGCTCAGAACCTGGCCAAACAATTTAAATGAGATAACACTCATATCAACAGTATTTCTATTTCAGATGAGATAATAACTCATATTAAACATTTCACACTTCATAACAGATACACATTTTGGTGTTGTATCAATAACACGTAAAAACGCTTCCATACTTCACAAATGATACACATTTTAGTACTGTATCAATGACACGTAAAAACGCTTCCATACTTCACAAATGATACACATTTTAGTGTTGTATCAATGACACGTAAAAACGCTTCCATACTTCACAAATGATACACATTTTAGTGCTGTATCAATGGAGTCCATCCCCTATCTCCTCCCAAACAAAATCCGGTTTAGAGGTCCATCTCCTATCTTCCCCTAAACCGTGGAGTACATCCCCTATCTCCTCCCACACAACACAATGTATATAAACACAGATCATATACATAATCAATCAATACATAAGGTTAATGTATTATTCCAACCGTCATATTCGATGACACATTCAAATGATTAGTTTTAATTTGCCTAATCATCATGCATTGTCTCTCCACTGGTAGCTCAAAGCAATTATTTCTAAACAGATAATAAATGCATTACAGATAAATTGTCAATGATTCTCAAAGCGAGTGATTATAGAATCCAACTCCACTATTCTAACTCATATTGAACCAATTTCATTATCCTCAATTCAATTTCATAACACCACAATTTTCCCAAATTAATTATACCAATTAATTTATACAACAAATTAGGGTTTTTTCTTCCATTTCCCAATATTGACCCAAGAGACCCAATATTCTCAACAAACATCAAATACCTCATTTTGAAACCCAAAATACATGTTTATGGGCCAAAGATTAAAAACCCCCTTTTAACATTTTCAAACCCTAACTCCCGAAATCAAACCATTTATACAACATGCTCAAAATCTAGGTCAAAGCTCATAAAAATGAGTAGGAACCCCTACCTCAAGAGATGAACCCAAGGAAGAAGATGAAGAAAAACGAAATTGCTCCAAACTTCAAGATCTTTGGATCAAAATGTAGCCCTCAACGATCCCCACACTTTTTACAAAGGCTGAAGGGTAAAGAATCACTCATACTAGATCAATCCTTAGAGAGAATGTGAGGTTTTAGAGAAAGGAGCTCTCTAATGGAGTTTTGAAAAAGTAAGAGAGAGAAAGAAAAGTGAAAAGTGATCCAAAAAGGTGAGATCCCGAAGTGATATACAAACAGATCCGCTCGAGCAGATAATAGGACGCTTGAACGTCAAGCACAAAAACTGGACCCGTTCGAGCGCAAGAATACCCGCTCGAGTGCCAAGACACAACTGCAAAACACACCAGCTCGAGCGCAAAGGGAAAGCCGCTCGAGCGTAGATTACACCCCTCTAGTATTTTTACAGACACAGAACACCCGCTCGAGCGCCAAAGGGACCGCTCGAGCGCGACCCGTTAGAGCGTAAGGAAATCCGCTCGAGCATGAAAAACACATCTGCAGAAGTTTTGCAGAGGCACGAAATGCTGAGAGTGTGCAAACTCTGCCCGAGCGCAAGAAGACCCGTTTGAGCGGATCACCAAAAATCTGGGCATGAAGAATTGGGACAAAAGCTCAACCAACCTGTAACAACCATGCCCAACACATCCTAAAACTCATATTTATGGAATTAAAGGATAACAACAAGACATATACAACCACCAACTCCACGGAACCGAGTCCGGAATACAACAAATGAAGAAAGGGAAAACCGGGATCGCTATATGCTTTGCTGGGAGGGAGGGAGGTTTTTCTTGTGTACATTGGAGAAAGGTTTCTATGAACTACTGCCAAATTATGGCAGTAGCAACTTCAATGGTTTGCCATTGGAGATGCTCTAATAGAAGTAAGGTATTACCCATTTAGCAATCGAGAAGTAACCAAGCAAAGAGTTCAACCAACCAAGCTAAGGGGGTAGTGATCGAAAAGGGAAGAGAATGGCCCCTAGCGAGCTTTTGATGAATCTTGTAAACCAAGCTTTCCAAGCAAGTTTCCACTAGATACAGTCCCACAACTGACACCTATACCCGAATCCATGTAACATAGGTATCAGCAACTACTCGGAGTTAGGGCAGAAGAGGGTTGGGATAACATGAAAGTCAATAGTAAGAGAACAAATATGAACTTTATTATCCTTGTACTGGCTAGCCGAAAAATCATCAAAGAACTCTTAAGTCTCCACCATTAGCAGTTGATTCTCTGCATAAGAACCATAAGACTGCTAAAATGTGTTAATGAACAAATAACATAACAATAGGACCGAAGCTCACAAGGTAGATTGAATTATGGAACTTGTTAGATCACCAATTCTGCCAAAAAAACGGGCCCTATAATGTATAGCTATCTAACAAACTCCCTCACATAAGAAACATAAAATAGAACAAACACATACTACGAGACTTGAACTATGACTTAGAGCCAGAGTTCTCTGATATCATGTTAAATATGCATGTAGAGAACTCTCTAAGAGAACTCAAGAACAAAATCCACCCATTCCATAATTATGTCTACACCTGCGGAGAAAACATGCAAATCTTTGAATCCATTATGAAATTACTTGTAGACAAGAATGTCCACCACACACACAGGTTGTTTAATACTATGTTGTAGAACAAATTATACAAATCCACAGAGGTCAGCCCACATATGGGTTTCATGACAGGAACAACATAACCATCCATCCAGCTAAGGCCACTGTAAGGTCATGAACCTGCTGGATTTGATCTTCTTTCTGTAAGTTTGGGTTTTACTATATTTCAGAGTGACAATCAGAACACTAGTCCACCATGAGAATCAGGAATCTTTAACAAACCAGCACAGTTTTTGCAATGATAGATTCCCATACAGAGCTCATTGCTCCAGTTTTAACCATATGACCATTTTCTGGTCATTTGGTAGAGTAGAATGCATCTGATCATCACTTTTACGAAATTAATTTAAGCTTTATAATTTTTGAACACCTGTACATGCTGAAGGTGGAAATTTAGTCCCCATCCAATGGAGGGCTAAATTGGGCATTTATTTATTTCATTTAAGCTATAGTTAATTAAATTTATGATTCATTTCTTTTGTTTTATTTTTATTTTTTATTTTCCAGAAAATGCTCTACTTAAATCCAAGTGGAAGAATTACTACTGAGGATGCACTCAAGCATTCGTACTTCCGAAATGTTAAACCATGTGTATTAATTAAGTTTTGAGTATTTTGTGTGTCGTGAGAGTCGACAATTTTGCCCCATTTTTTTCTGTTCTTCTTTTTTTTTTTAAAAAAAAAAATTGTTAATAATGTATTAAATATGAGTAATTAATCCGACTATCATAGAAAGAGACGAAGATTATAAATAAATTGTATTAAATATTATGTTTTTTTTCCTAATGTGACTGAAATATCCTTTTATACATTTCTCTTTATTTTACTTTATTATTATTATTTTTAACCCATTAAGGTGGGATGGACCGTTCTCCAATTCCAGCCGGCATTTTTGTCAATCGGCAGAAGACTCACGCATACTGGGAGGGTACGACTTCAAGGGATGGACTCGATCGAACAGCCAACCACTGGCAATTTCGGTAGGTGATGAAATCCAAAAGACCATTATTAGCATGTAGTGGATCGACCCGAGTGCGTAATACGCCAATCGAGAAGAAATCCCATCAATAGATTGAATGGTAGATAAAGGATCAAAGGATGAGAGGGGTAGATCTACCCAATATGGACCGATAACAAATGACCCCCCGCCAACTGCTTATCTCTCTCCCTTGCATAGAATGTAAGAAATTAATACATAGTGATAAGTGGATTTGGATTTATCTTTTGGTACTAAATGTAATTCCCTTTATATTTGATTATTTTTTTACTTTAATTTTTAAAATTTATTCTTCTCATTTTATCCCTTCGTGTTTCATGTTTTTTTTTTCTTTTCAATTTACTCTAAAACTAACTATGTCTAAAATTAGACAAAAAATTACACGTCGAGAATCACGCGCAATCATTATATTTTTATTATATAACTTACATCTCTAAAAAAAACTCAAATTCCAATATAATAATATTTTTTTATTATAATAAACCAAATTAAATTCAATTTCCTTGTCCTCATAATAAAGTACTAAAAATTGGAGAAAAATTGCATATTTAGTATTTCAACAGATATTTAATACTTGTCATAGTGAACCACTTGCAAGAATGAAAATAATCTTACACTGCTCCAAATTACGAGAACATCAAAAATATATTTAAGATAGTCAAGAAAAAATCTTAATTTTGAAACTATTTAAAGCAATTTCTCCCAAAACATAATCCTTCAAATAATAAAAGCGAAGAACTTAGATTAAAGCATTTGTTTAATCTAGCAATGAATGAATCCAACATAAATACCAACAAATATCTTTTAATAGTCGTCTGCTTTCTGAAAAAAAGTATATAAAGAGAGAACTAAACTAACTTGTGCATAAAAGTTTCCTCTCACTACTAGAAAACTGACCTTTTGCTACCATATATTTGCGACCATCTGATTAGCCGTCGCAAATAATCAATTTATCCCCTTATTTTCTTCTATTTATTTTCCCCTCTTCTTCATACTTGCCCTAGCCCCTCCACAAACACCGATTGTTCTCTTTTTCTCGCTCTCTCTCTCTCTCTCTCTCTCTCTCTCTCTCTCTCGGTCTCACAGTAATTCGACTGGTATGAATCTCTCTCTCTCTCTCTCTCTCTCTCTCTCTCCCCCTCAATCTCGCTTTCTCTCTTTCTCTCTTTCTCTCAATCTCATGCTCTCTCCTTTGATCTTCTCAAATTAGCACCTCTACTACACATGTATATGTACCTCTATATATTATGTATATGTTGTGAATATCAATGTTTGAAATTGAATTTATTCTGTTGAGGTCCGAGCAAGAATCGAAGTAGATGTCCTCAACTTCCTCAAGATCTTGAACTCTTCGACTCCGACAATCTCATATTCTTTGGTTTGCAATTTTGCTTCAAATCTCTACTCTCGAAATGTGTATATATATATATGTGCGGGTGTGTTTTTGTGTTAAGCATTGAGTCACTATTGATTTTAATTTGATAAATTTGGGGATTTTTGAGTGTGTTATAGATCAATAGAAGATGGAATAATAGCTGAGGGTTTGTTGACTGATGTTTCGTGCATTTTTCTCTCTCACTTGTTTTGCACTAGGTCTTTGATGAGAGTTAACTAACACTGCTGAATCTTTCATTAGAGGTAATAATAGGATCATCATCATCTCTTTCTCATTTACCTTCTTAATCAATCTCTTGAAAAGTACACATTGCCTCAGCATATTTATCCTTCAATTTAGGCTATTAGGTTTTTGGCCATTCCATTGATGTTTCTTTTCTTCAATTTAGTATAAATTAGGCTTGTGTGTGGTTGGTTGTGATGAATTGTTTATTGTTTATGTTGAATTAGTGCTTTGCTTTGTGTTTTGGATACCTAATTAGGCTCCTTTTTTTTTCTTTTTATTTATTTATTTATTTTGTGTTTTGAATGTCCAATAAGGATGTCAATTTTAGGATTCTGTTTTCAGTGTGATTTGATTAGCACAAGAGAATGGGATCTCTTATAAACCAGATGAAATTGTATGAGTATGCTGT
This sequence comes from Camellia granthamiana, assembly GCA_036172215.1. NCBI lineage: Eukaryota > Viridiplantae > Streptophyta > Magnoliopsida > Ericales > Theaceae > Camellia > Camellia granthamiana. Next base: position 59,989 of record JAXFYN010000133.1, read on the forward strand.
CTGATTACCATGTTTTGTGTTGTTAAATGAATATTTAACTTTTTATGAAGTCAATTGATAAGTGATAATGGCTTCAAAGTCCTTTTTTGACATATACGTTCATATACGTGCTTTAGATCAGAGAGTTTTTCTTTCATTTTATTTTTCTAGTCGTATAGTCAAGAAGAAAAGATGTGGAAGAGACGAATTGAGATCTTTTATAGTTTTTTTTTATTATTTATTTTTCATTCGGTATTTTTTCTTCCTATTTTGTGAATTATCTTTATTGTTTATTCTTTATTTAAGATTTTAGTTCTCTAATTGGTCTTATGTTATGGCACTTTATAGGCTTCTCAAGATGAGGCTGTTAAGCAAAAAGAAACACTCGTGATAGAAGTTGGTTGCCTCAGAGGAGAATTGCAACAAGTAAGGGAAGATCGTGATCGACAATTGACTCAGGTGCAGTCCTTAACTGCTGAAATTGCAAGATACAGAGAAAGTACGGGGAAATCAGTTGCAGAGTTAGATAACTTGACCCTTAAATCAAATGCCCTGGAGGTTGGTTGTCGTTGACTTTTTTTTTTTGTTTTCTTTTTTTCATGCTTATTATATACCAAAATACGTACATATTTTCTAATATTTTGGATATTTTTTGCAGGAGACATGCTCTTCTCAAAGAGAACAGATACACATATTGCAGCATCAGTTAGCTGCTGCAACTGAGAAGCTTAAGGTTGGCTAGTTTTTTTTATTTATTATATATGTGCGTATATATAGTCGGCAATCACTGTGCCCTGCTTACTGGTTCAAGTTCTTCAACAGTAACCACACTATTACCTCTGATAACCTGCACAAGAAAAGCAATACCAGTTTCAAAGATGAGATAATGGGAATACAATAATAAAATGGCAATTTCACCCTTTTTTCAAAATTTGAAAAAAGAAGAATAAGGTGAGATAAAATGCTTAACAACAGAGACCCACCACCATGCCTCTATCGTTTTTCTCATTGCCATTCACTTCCATGGTGTTGTCAACCACAAGATTCATAAACTGATCAAAACCACGGAGTGTCCCAACCACCATCCGATTTGCATTCAACTTGACTGAAATGCAGAATACCAGTGAAAACAAATAGACAAGTTTTTCTTATGTAAAACTATGAAATTTATTAACTGCCAGTTACATAAAGTAAATCCAAATAAAACACAATGCAAGAACTTAACAATAGTTGAAGCTATTGGACTAAACTGAACTTAACAAAGGATATTTGTCTACATTAGTTTGCAGAAAGTGGTCACAACTTCACCAACTAGAAGTTGGTAAATACTGAATAAGATACACTCAGTGTTACCAAAAATGCTAATAACTAACACTTTAAAACATGGTACACTATCATCAACAATGGTAAATTTAGTGATCCAATTTTTTTGGGTACTTATTAAGGTATAAATGAGGAAAAAAAAGAAAACAAATAAATAAATCTAGAGAAAGTGGAGTTAAGTTGGACCAAATGTAAAAAAATAGGTCATAATGCTTCTATATGTGTCACTGCCACCTCCATTGAAACTCATTTTTGGAACCAGTAAAGCCCACCTCATGGAAATTCTAACATTGTTGAAGCTTTACAACACAGTCACATAGTATCCATTAAAACCTCACAAGCACTAAAACTCACCTGCAATCATGATTCATGATCTATCATCATTAATTTATATCATGTTATATACACATGGATGATGATTTGATTAAGCTTCAGTTCAGGTAAACAATTTGATTCGAATTTTAACTATAATTTACGTTGCTTGTTGTGGTTGATGATTTGATTATCTCAATTAGATACATGAATCTCTCGAGTTTCGATTTCTAATTCTAAGCCCTGTATAATCTGAACATTTAGGTTCAAGGTCTGCTGATTATATATATGTTACGTTGATCATTTCACTTTGTTTGATGTAGTTTTGGAAATTATATTTGTTTAATGCTTTCTAATTTTATTTATTTATTTATTTATTTATTTTGTTGTTGTTGTTGTTGTTGCAAGTCATCCTCATCATCTGGAAATCGAGAAGGCAAAGAAGATGCTGAAAGTAAGAACTGAGATGTATCCTACAATATATATATCACTTTGTTAACGTTATTGTTTGGCACTGAGTGCTTGAATGAACAAGCACTGATTAGCAGTACAAATGGCAAATTATTATATATGATAGCCTTTGAAAGATTTGGTTATGATAAATTTTAGGCATGTGAAACAAACTCTCTGTTAGTTTGGATGGAAAATATAACTGTAGCATTTTAGTTCAAAACCATATGGGAGATATGTGGCTATTTTTAAAAGATACGGAGGTAAAGTGCTATTTGGTCAGTAAAATGAATTTTGCCCAAATATATATATACGCTCAATGAAATTTTTTTAAAATCAATTTAAATATAATACATAACTGTTAACATTTAATTAATTTGATATGGCAACCACCAAAGCATGATTATGTTATATCAATGTCCATGAATGTTGAATAATCTGTTACTAATAACAATGCTAAATATGTATTATGGATTGTTTAAATGGTTGAGCTTCTGTGCCTAGAAATTCTTTGCAGGAAGTTGTTGAACCAATGCACATGTATAACATCTTCACATAATTTAAAAATATATACAGGACTTTTAAATTATTCTACATGCTTGGTTGTGGTCCCTTCACCTAAGAATGCTTGCTGACATGATCTTCTCCTTTATTGCAATTATTCTATACTCGAAAATTAACAAATGAATAAAATTATGAAACAGAGGTGGAAAATGGAGGCCATTGAGAAATGTGATGTGACGGTGTACACGAAGATCTTCTTAAAGTTTCCATATAAGTTCTGGCCTTGTGGACCCAAAAAAGAATTCTTTATATTGAAAGTTCAACTGCATCTGGAGGATAAAAACATTGAAAGTTTGTCTATTATGCACCATGTTCTATGACATTGCTATTGTAGATGTTGGTTGCTTTTGATGAAAATTTGGGATAAAATCATGAATAAATAGGTCCAAAATTATGATCTGGTATATAGTTGAAACCGCAGATCTCTTAAAAGTTTTGGATGCAAGTGGACCTCCGGGACTTCCAAGTCTGCTTGGAGGAGCTTCAGAAGTGGTGGTAATCTCTAGTTTGAGTGACCAGTTCTAGATTGGCTTCCTTCTCCTTTATTGTAAATTTTGGTCTACATTGCAATTTGTGTTTTGCTGTTACATATGTCCTATTGATTCTGTGTTAACATATTTATTCTGCTCTCTGTTCTCATGTTATACAAGCAGGAAACTGGAAATACCGACATTGAAGGCGTTGACTCAACCAATGCTTGCTATGGAGGGACTGCAGCTTTATTAAACTGCGTCAATTGGGTGGAGAGTAGTTCATGGGATGGACTCTATGGACTTGTGGTGTGCACAGACAGTGCGGTATGATCATTTCCTTTAGATTTTTTAAACTTTTTTCTTGAAACACCAGTGCATTTAAACTTGTTTGCCAAAAAACTTGCTTGAGATTTGAAGTTTAGAAATAGCTCATTATGAAACAGAAGCTGCATGACTGGGAGTCTGAGATTAGCTCATCCTTCTTTATTTCTCTGGTTTTTGTTTTATTTATTTATTTACTTTTATTAAAAGTATGCTCTTTGTTCAATCTGCCTTTAGTTAAACTGTTTAACCAACCTTGTGAGCAACTAATCCATGGTGAAACACCAGTGCATTTTAATACTTTCTGCATTGTTAATTGCCTATTTTGAAATTCCACACAATAAAGAGCACGGTGAAGCTAGCACATGAACAAATGTAGTTAGCTATATTGCCTACAGATAAGAAGAAGCAACTTCATTCCACATCAGTGCAATGGTACCGTCTCCTTAGTTTTTCATTACAAACTTTTCAATCCTCAATATGAACTTGTCCAGGAGAACCATTATCACCTCTAGATGGAGTCCCAATCGCTATCAAAGACGAAATAGATTGTATGCCCTATCCAACTACAGGTAATTCTTTCTTTTAAGTTTCTGATCAGCAGTAATTGAGTTAGACTCATCCTCTTCATTACAACTAATCTATAAGTCCATACATTCAGCTAGCTGACTAAATAGTTCTTTTAGGGGGTACAAAGTGGTTGCAAAAGGTAAGACATTGTGCAGATGATGCATGCTGTGTTAAGCGCCTGAGATTATGTGGTGCCATACTTGTTGGGAAGACAAATATGCATGAGCTCGGGGCTGGAACCAGTGGTATCAATCCTCATTATGGGTATAACATTCTTCCTCATTTCCAGCTCAATTATATGAAACATATTATTATTATTTTTAATCAAAATTAAAATAGTTTTGTTTGCCTACCTTAATGATATCCTTAGTCGTTGACAGCCTGTTTATGGCCATTGTAGGGTACCTAGAAATCCATATGATCCCAACAAGGTCTCTGGGGGTTCTTCTAGTGGATCTGCAGCTGTGGTTTCTGCAGGGTTGTGCCCTGTTGCCCTTGGTGTTGATGGGGGAGGTAAACCAGTTTTTATCTTCTTCTTTTTTCTTTTTTCTTTTTTGTTCTCTTGAACTCCACATGTTTACTTCACTAATCGATTACTGATTATTCTTGTACCACAACACACTTCTGCCCTTGGTGTTGTGGCGGTCGCAAAAAGTGTTTTTTTTAGTAGTGTCTCTGTCTTGGTAATGCAAACAAATGCTCAGAATTTATTTTTTTTATAACTTGAAATATTCAGGAATCTGGACTACAGTATCCCAAGCAGGGCCTAAGATAAATCATACATGTTTTTTTTGTCAATCAATAAAAATATCTACCATATAAAAAACTTATAATTGAACAATTATAATCCAATACATATATAAACTCAACAAACGCAGTCCAAAAATAACCTAAAAAGGGTATCATAAAAAACACAATAAAATTCCATAATAAAAAAAATCTGCATTTAGTTGAAGGAGATAGGTTGGCTTGGGAAAGAGATTGCAATTTTGTAATGGAGGTTTATGCAGGGCCGGCCTTGAGATTTAGGGGCCCAAGGTGAACTTCGAAAATGGGGCCCCTCTTACATTGAAAAAAAAAATAAAAAAATCATGAATAAAACGATAAGTTATAACAACTTTTTTATTTGTTTGTAGCCACAAAAAAATTTACTTGCACATATGATCATTAAAATTATAAACAAAAATTTACTTTCATATATTAAGATATGAAGCAATCATTACAAATACTCAAAAAAAATAAAAATCTGGTCTTGTTGCTTTATAGTTTAACGATATCCAGTTTACAATTGAACCATCACATAAACATTACTCTTCTCACATTTTTAGCTGCAAAATCACTAATAAAGCTTGCATAATCGAATTTATCCACCATATCCTTTTCAATGGATAACAAAGCTAACCCATTCAATCTTTCTTGTGACATGGTTGACCGAAGGTAAGATTTGATTAACTCCAACTTTGAAAAACTTCTTTCTCTAGAGGCCACTGTAATAGGTATAGTTAACAAAATTCTATACACAATCCATGTATTTGGAAAACAACCATCCATTGTTTTCAAATAATTTAATACTTCAATTGGCCTTTTGGTTCCTTTCGGTAAAACTTCTTTCAAGACATTCAACTTTGAAAATAAATCTCTCCCATCAATATCAGAAAGTTCATCTGAAATTCTGAAATTCAAATGCAAGAGAGAGAGATTGTGTTTCTTTCATCTAGACTTGGTGCACTGAATTCATGCCCCTGAATTCATTCCTCTCAGGTGGTATTATATTATGACGTGTTTCTTTTTTTGTGGGCCCCATGTTTAATTGGGCCTCTATTATGATGTGTTTTTTTTTTTTATATCTAAAACACAAAATTATATTTGAGTACCCCTATTTGCAGCCCAAATTTGGGGGCCCAAAACGCAGGCCTTCTTTGCCTGCCCTCAAGGCCGGCCCTGGGTTTATGTATACATAGCAATTCATCTCAAATTGTAGGGTTTGATTTGTTCAAATTTGATTGCTTGAACTATATAACCACCATTTAATTTACCCCCCCCCCCCAAAAAAAAACTTCAACAATAAACACAACAACAAAATCATGAGAAAATAATTCAACAAGTGAACACACAATGATCTCAATCGATACAGCTCCACAAATGTGTGTGAATTATTAAAACACCACATATTGTACAAGTAACTTAAATAAAACTATGGCCACAAGAAGCATAAATAGAATTGATTTTAGAAGTGTGAAGGAGAAGGAGAAATCGATCGATCATGAAAAGAAAGAGGCAATTAGCGCATGCTAAAAATCGATTGAGAGAGAGAGAGAGAGTTAGCACTTCCCCAGAAATCGATTGAGAAAGAGGGAGATAGAGGTTATTGTTGCAGATGGAGGGGTTTCGAGTTGAGTGAATCATAGAGGGGTTGAAGTTAGGATGAGGGTTTGGTTGAGGGAAAAATCGCTGAAGTGAAGAGGGCGAGGGGAGAGAGAGAGAGAGAGAGCTCCATAACTAATATCTAGTTGGAGAGAATGCTTCACTTCAATGATGGAACCCAATAGAGGCTTGTAATTCTGTTGTTGCTAGAAATCAAGGATTATACAGAGATTCGACAATGGAACCCAACAGAGGCTTGTTGCTAATGGAAATCAAGGGTTACACTGAGGAAGAGAGGAAGAGGGGGAGACGAAATAGAGAGTAAGGGAAGGGGGATGGAAATAGGAGGGTTAACCAGTTGCCCCGGTTTTCAATTTATTACCATTAAATAATTCAATGGTCTTGATCAATTATTTGTAATCCGAAAGCCAATAATTAGGTTGCATATGGTGTGCAACCTTAAGGGGGTTGCTCACTTAAACAGCTCCCATAAATATTTTGCTAAGGTGAGGAGTGAAACCACAAGAAGTGTGTGTTTGATGTTTGCCAATTATTCTTCATGGTTTTAATGTAAGATTTTATTTTATTTTATTGGTTATTTTATTTGGAAAAGTATTTTATTCTGTATAATTCTTTGATTTATTGTTAACTCCGAGTACGGTGAATGCTTAGAATTCCCTGCGAATTAAATTACTAGTTTTGACATGTTTAACCAATCAAGATTTTATGAAATCATCTTTTGGAAAATAATTTTCTTGAACTAAAAATTGCTGAACTTTCTGATTGGGTTCAACTTTTGTATGAATCTCAATTGAGTTATAAAATTAGAATTTTTGGCAAACACCATTCAACTTGTTGTTAGTGGATCTCTGAACCTTAATCTCATTAAAACTTTTATAATCAATCACGTTAAATTTTTTGTGACCAAATCAAACTCCATATCAATCCAAAATTTCATAATCACTTTGGACTTGCACAATAAATCCCTGTGGAAATGACCTTGGAACTTCCGAGAATTACTATGCTTGATGATGACATTTTCCTATGCTTAGGAAGCCAATTATAGTGAACAACAAAAACTGACAAGCACTAAGTAACTTAGGCTTAAACTTTTGGGTCATGTTGGTAGACCCACAAGTGATTTGGGATAGCAAGTAGTGGCGTGTTACAAAATAGAGTGGTGGTTTTGCTCTATTCATCTCTTAAAGGTAAGATTTTTGTTATTGTACTCTTATCTATGAATTTAGTTTTAATATATCAATAGATGATTTGTATGGGTATATATGATTAACTAAATATATTGACGCAGTCTGTATTGGGGTGTCAGTTTTGCCAGAATTTAGAGTGTACCTTGCATTCCTTTTGGGTGTTTGTATATTAGAGCTGATATGTGATAGGTATACTTAATGGTGATGTAACTATGGGATGCAAGTTTGGCTGCTAGCAATTAAAATATATATATATATGTATATAAACAACAATAGAGTAATGTAAGTTTTGAAGAATTGCCGAAGACATAGTGGCTCTGTTTTGGTGTTGGGGGTTTGGAAACTACTGATAGACTATAGGATTAGTTTATTCTATTATAAAAAAATAAAAATAAAAATGGTGGATGCATTATGGCGGTCAATAATAATTGTTTATGTCGTGTAATATTTTATTAAGTTTGTGAGATTAAGGTGGATCTTGGTAATTTGAGATTAGCTTTGGAAATATTATTTATGAGGTAAGTAACCCTCTATCACTGTTGGTTTATTTTTATTCCTATTGAATTGTTTGAAATTATAAATATTTATTTATAGCCCTCCTTATCTCTTAAAATAAAATATGGGTCAAGTACAAAATAGCATCGAATATTATTCTGAAAATTATTTGAATATTTTGTGAAACTATTATGAAAGTTTGTACCAAATATTTATTTTGAAAATATCGAACACTTTATTTAAAAGGAATTTCTTGTTTGAATTTTGAACATCACTCTAGTTTGACTATGATTTGGACCCTAGCCAATGAGAGTTATTTATTGGCACAAAAACTAGTTTCTTTTGGGGCTTTACCACCGGCCTATGTGTGGTTTTGGGCCTTGTCACGAGCTAATTGACCATAGTCACCAAGACTTGAGTTTTTGTGAATCAAATTATTGAACCATTTGAATATCGAACCATCAATTCGGAACAACGAAATTACTTTAAATTATCTTATTGTCTTTTCAGTTAAAATGTGTTGTTACATTGTTTATTTCCAGCTATGAAACCATCTTACGAGAGAATTGTTCATTTATTGATTTGTAGAAAAAATATATTTGTGTGAGTAAATTTCTGACCACACTGCCCACTTAGTATTCAACTGGAGAGCACTGGTGAAATAGATGGCGCTTGAATGACCTGCAACAGAAAAAAGAGATTCCGGCGGTGGTTCATCCACCCAGGGGCACTCCGATGATCAAGTCAGTTATCTCTCAAAGATAGCAAAAGTTCTTAACTCACTATTCAGAATACAAAAAACATACCTTAGACCCATGAGGGTGCCTCTCTTTTATAGCCAACACAAACCTAGTCCCAATAGAAGCCTAGCTTCAATGGACTTAGGATTACTGCTAATCTTGGACTCCCAGTAGGATTGGAATAAACTCTCTCAGAGTCTTATCT